>JBBPLE010000552.1:0-20922 GCA_038089675.1 Boletales sp. KT-2023b | reverse complement strand
AGCAAAATCTGGCGTAATAGGTGGCCTGTTCCTGACGAAATAACGACTCGTTGTGTGTCAGATACTCATAGAAACCTTCGATTGCGGCACCGTGATAGTCTGCTGTGAAGGATTCGGACAATTGACGTTGTAAGTCTAAGTAACGTTAAGCATTAGTTCCGTGAAACGAAGTGGATGGCTAACCTTTGTTTTCCTGAGTGAACGTTGTCTGTGACTGTTGGGGTAGTGACGACTTTTTCAATATTGCTGTCACAAGATACGTCAGAAATGCCGTCTACTCACGAAGTGGACGGAGATCGCGGAAGATGGTGGAAAATGCTCACCGAGATTTTGAATGCTGCGATACGATTTACGCTCCCAAGCGGACATGAGCATAGTGCGCAACTCCCCATATTTGTTTGCCAATTGCTCGAACTCCTGCTTCATGAGGTACTTGGAGTCCAGATCATCTTTCGAGTAAATAATGATTTGGTTCAGAAGGAAATATTGTTCGAAAGGGGAGAGTGCCGATGAGGTGGAATGGATGCCCTCAGAGGCCATCGCATTCACCGCCAGGTCGAGTTTTTTGTGAGTGGTGTCATCGAAGACATCTGGGAGGCTCTCGAGGGTCATGTTCAAATCTGAGTCGGACGGAACCCGTTTGACCACCGTTATATATACGGCCAAAGCACAATCGACCGACAACGATCCATATCCATCACGAACCACAGCATCTGTGGACCACAAGTTCCTATTGTTTGCTCCCAATGGCAACTGTCAGAGTCACGTCCGTACTTAGAATTTCAGGCGCTGTCGGACATGTCATCGTGGTATTCAAATACGAGAGAACAAAAAATGAAATTCCCACTGGACCACTGGTGGCTGGTGACACAAACAACAGTGGTGGGACGTACCACCCTTGTTGGGAGTCTCACTAGTATGGTCTCGTTTACCACACTGCGAGGTGTAGAGCTTGATTTCGTCTCCAGTTGACAGATAGCTCCATGGAAGCCTGACAAACTTACGTTTATCCTTCGGCACGACTTTGTGAGACGAATTGAGCTGCTCGTGTGGTGGGTGTGACGGTGGGCGAGGCTACCTTCCGTCAAGAGATCCTGGCACATGTTATCGATTAGGCTACGGCTAGTAGTGAGTCTTCCTTCACCTTGCGCATCATATAAAATCCGCACAGATTTCATGCAACGATGTCTCTCGACTGCCAAATGCAGCGGCAACATTGGTCGTGAGGCTGCTTGCCATGATTCAACGCCATTGCTGACAGCATGGGGCCAGCTCAAACTGCGGGACCCCTCATCGGAAGAAGCTATGACTACCTTGCAGAAGCTTTGTCTTTCGTCCTGCCAACCCACCCTCCTTCATGTTCTCTGAAAATTTGCCTCGCTCAACTTTCCGATCTGCATGCAACCGGCGTGCGGGGACTCAGGCCTCCGAGACCCCGGCGCTGGAGAAGACGGGAGAGGTCAGAACTTCAATGTAGTTTGTTGACCACCACCAGACAACGCTTGGGATTGTGGCAATTAGGACCACAGAGGATCTTTCCTAACTTGGCCCTCTATACCTTGTTCATCTCTAGATCGACCTTTAGCTTGATCGCAAGCCTGTCGGGGCTGATTTACAAACACTATCAGAAGATAGAGGTTCAAGGGTGTCCGAAGCTACGTTCCCTATGGCAGACGAAGCGCCATCCTCTTCATTTAACGAAGACGACGACTTGCTTCTCCTTTGTATCATTGAAAAAGAGACGCGCGTGCTTGGTCTCATAGCTCGACTCACACGGCCGTCCAGCGAGCCGCTACTCATGCCGCCGCGTCAGAACGTGGAAGAGTAGAACTCGAGTTTTTAGTCCAGAGTGCACGGGTGCTATTTATGCTCTGATGGTCCAGACTACGGGCATATTCTTGTTCGTCATTATTGTTTTGTATTCACGCTTTATTTTTCAGTTCATGGTTTCCAGACCCACCAGTCCTTGGGTCGGTCACGCAGGAATAAGATGTCGTTTGCCATCACGTTTCATCTGACCACTACTGGTAGTACTTGATGGTCGACATTCCAACGTTCTGCCGTGTAACGGTTCAAAATTTTGTACGAGAGATCCAGCCCCCGAATCGCCAGTAGGTGCACCTCCGAGTCACGGACCCTGATTTCATACATCATTTGTTTTTTTTGGTAAGGTATGTTTACAAGAATGAACTTCCTGCTATTATCATGATCTATGTGAGGCAGGATTGCCATTGCACCTTTCGTCACCGCGGGGTGATCACTGTATTCGTGTAGTTAAAGCATCTCGCGGGAAAGTAGGATCGGGAGTGTGTCGTACAACACAGTAATCCCTTCATCATATCCTGTTGCGTGTGTGGCTGCATCTAACCATTTAGAAGCGTTGCTCAAATTTATGGCACTCCCATCATGAATGGCCCCCTTCAACAGATGCCTATTCTTCCGGCATAAGAATGTGTGGGGCCATGCATGACCGGAACTCAATACAGATCACTAGAACCTTCATTGTATCGGACGAGGAGTACAGGTTTAGCATGTCGACTCTTGTCGAGGAGGGCCGTAGGCGGTACGTGCTCGAGCACATCCGTATGTGACGTCAATATCGGAGGTATGGGGGGCCCTCGGCGGAGACGACCTGGACACAAATATTTATCTCCGCGAGCTGTGCCACGGTCTGGGTCTTGAGCCGAAATGGGAACCGAATTGCTTGCGAACAAATTACTGTAAATTATCGGTCATTGCATTCGAGCATTTGCGTTCAACTCACATGACAACACTTCTCCTCGTTAAGATGTATATACCGTTTTCTCGCTCAGCCACCCTATAAGCTATTGTTTGGTTTCCACTCGGCCGTTGTTCTCTTCAATGATGACCGGAGAACATAACGATGCGTCTTCACGAATGGAAAACTTGATCAATGCCGTGCGCTACTTATCACCATTTCACGTCGTCAAGGCACGTACAGCATGTCTGTCCAATAGCGTGTTTACTGATGCTTCTGGAAGGCGCACATGCACTCTCTGCTTGAGAACTCGCATATGAGGAGCGATGACTACGAGAATGCAATACGAAACTTTTCTCGTGCACGAGTGCAACCCCAACATTGCGCGAAGCTGCCACTTTTTATTGTCTCGATGGTAAGTTTAGTCTGACTACAAAATAAGTGTGGAAATTGATAGTGATGGATATCTGGTTGGACGTTTGATTGCCTTGGGTGGAAGATTCAACAACGCCCTTGTGAAGCATTCTACGTTTAACTACGGCAAGCAAGGCTATTCTGGAGCATTGATGCTTTTTCCAATGAGGCTCAATTCGTCGTAGGGCGGGTCACCGATGAACTAGCATATGCCTAATGTAATCGGCTATCACGCATTCGAGGTTTGTATCACAGACTTTGTGGAGTGGTGCCTCTCCACCCTCGAAAGGAGTGGCGACACAGGCTGTGGTACCGTCCACCGTGACAATTGGTTGTCACATCATGTAACTCAGTGTTTGTCATCTCCAATGCCACTGCTGAGAGCACGAGCAGAATTCAAGCTGGAAGTTCTCCGTGGAACACTGACCTAATACTCGATTTATTCGCAGTCCACGGTTCCGGAATCTCTCATCTTTCGAGTCATGACTGAACGCCCAGAAACCATGGGTCGCATGACGGACGCAATTACATGTTTCCGTCAGATGGAGAGCAAACTAAAACAGGAAATGACGGGGCAGACAAATTAGATTCAGAGTGAATAATATTTTACGCAACACAGGCTCCTCCAGGCTGAATCTCCTTTTGTAGGCTTTCAACCACGATCAAAAACAACTCGGGGACGCCTCACTGCGTGCTTGGAAGTATGACGAAGCCGTCTCACACTACACAGTCACACTGTCGCTGGATCCCACTAACTTTCAAGAGCTATTTATTCGACGGAGCAGAGCGCATCTGGGGAGTGACTTGTGGGAGAATGCTTTGGGTGATGCAGATCAGGTGCGTGATCTATTTTATTTTCTCGTTCAGGCTCGTCCGTATTGATAAACCTCCCTTGGCCATCAAGCTTGATCGGGCAAGCCTTCTCCTTTGACTCACATCCCATATTCTAGGAATTGACCCCCTCAATCATTGATGGTGGTCTCATGGAGTATGGGGTTGTGCTGTGCTACAGTCGTTTGGTGCGCTGTTTCTCACGCCAACTCGACCAAACATGGGAGCGGACCGGAGGATCGGACAGTGTGGTAATTGTTGAGGTGAAGGAAATGGCGCCGATAGTGTTGGACAAGCGATACGCATTGTGCGGAAGCCGGACGTGTTTTGATGACCTGCCACGTTGATTTGTGACTTCTGCACCTGTTTCATGCATTCAAGGTGGATGTATATTTCTGCGAGTGTACGCACGGGGCCCGGGCGAACGCGCGAATATTCCAAGTTACAACGTGACCCATATCCCAAATCGATACTATCATTTTTTGCCAGATTTGCATCGGCCTCTCGCCTTCCTCCGTTCTTTGGTAGGACATCATGTCACCGGCCATCGGTCCACGGAACCTCTTCCTCACAAAGATCGGGTGCAATACTAGATAATCATCCGGTATTCGTTGCCACTGTCGATCTGACTCCGGAGAGGCAGTAGTATGTCAGGTTTGAATGCGATGAAATAAGCGGCCAATCAAATTATGTACCTGACACCAAATGACAAGCTTCCAACGGTTCCGGCGCCCGCACTGCGGCGCTTTTCTTGCACGATGCCCTGTGATGCCTTGGAGTCCAATTTTGACGCGGAGAAGGCTTCGATATACCTTCCCCAGCCATCACGTTGGATCATATGCCTGTGCCGCTTCCCGGCGCCTCCGCTTTCTCGCACTTGCTCATCTTCTTCGCTGGGTTCGCTGGAGGACGGAGGAGCCGATACGACCACGTGTCGACGCCTCGTGCCCCGGATTGTGTTAGTGCGTGTTTCAAGTGACTCAAGTCCTTATCTATCAACTGACGCTCACAGGTACGTTCATCGGAGGCTTGGATGCTCGATGGGCACACACGTACATGCGTCACAGTGTGAGGGATATTAGCGAGTCGATCTAGATCGTTATAGCACTGGCCACGATCTGGGTGGCAGATGGTGAGACTGCTGCGGTGTACACAGCACCGTGCCACTCGCTTCAGCGCCTCATCCGTCTCTTTGAAGCATGTTACACTTGAGCACTGGGTTCAATCGTCTCGTTCGTCTTACGACGCCGATTGATATCGAACCCTCTTCACCATCGTCGCCGTATCCGTCCCGAAGAACGCTGTTGAACAAGATTGCTCATGCTCGCCTGTTGACGCCGTTTACACACGCCCGTTCTGGCGCTGAATTTGCGATAGCACAAGGTGTACGTTTCAGTCTTGTTTGTATCTACGACACCGGGAGCTCACATCTGCTTGGCAGTCAGAGATAAGAACATTGGTATCGGATGGCAAGTCGATTGTCAGTCCCCCTCCTACAAAAACTCGAGATCAGACAATCGGTACAGTGTTCTGTACCAATCGAGCAGACAGATTTGAATATGGATTTATCAGATATTCTAGACGACGACGATCTGTGTATCGCACCAGTCGATGTCGCGCCGTTACAAGGTCTCTTCCGGCGGGGAGCCACGTCGCGCTCGCCCGTAACCAGACTCCCTCCTGAAATATTAGCCTACATCTTTGAATTCTACGTACTTTGCGGGGACGAAATGACCCCGATGTACGGACCCGAGCGAGGGCCGGCTTGCCTCACACGAGTCAACAAGCTTTGGAAATCGATTGCGGAATCGGATCCTCATCTATGGACAGCCATCCATTTACATCTTCCAGATGCGCGCCAAAGTCGTGAGGAAGACGTGTCGAGGGTAAAATCCGTGTTCGACAAATACCTGAAACACTCAGGAGCGCTCCCGATGTCACTTGCCTTCACCGATCATCGGTTCTACCATGCAGTTACGGAGGAACTAATATCTTTGCTCGTCAACCGCCTTCGGATGCATTCATGTCGATGGAAGCTTATTTCCCTTCATTTGTCGTGCGGTTATTTCCCCCACCTCTTCACGTTTATGCCATGCAATTTGTCCTCTTTGGAACATTTACAGGTTAGCGGTGATGTGGTCGGACAACGTATCGTCACTTCGCTTCGCCTGGACTTGGGGTCCGCCAAGAACCTGAAATCCTTATCATATAGTGGGCCGGGACACGCACTGGACGACAAAATTGATGTCAACTGGGAGAAACTTGAGGAGGTGTCGTTCGAATTTGCGCCTCACAAAGGGATGAGCTCGACGATGTCTCGGCAATTCGGGCATCTCGCAGAGTGCAAAAATATAACTACGTGCTCTCTGGGCATCGATCGACCCTTTTGGCTTGACTTGAATGGCGACGAGACTGTCACGTTGCCCAATCTTCAAACGCTCCGTGTCCGTCGGCTTTCCGTTCAATCACATGCACGCACGGTGATTGACCGTCTCATCCTACCGCGACTCGAAGTGCTCGAAATCGATGCGGCCGTCCTAGTGGGCTCGGATGGCCGGAATCCACGCTGGCACGATCGCAACTTTTCAAACCTCTTGGCACGCTCAGGATGTCCCCTCAGCAGACTCTCCATCCAAGACGTTGATTTCCCAAATGACGAGCTCATGCGGTGCCTTGCACACGCACACGCGCTCGCATCGTTTCGTTTCATTCCTTGTCCGCGGTCACAGGACATCACGGATGTCCTTCGTGCGCTGGATGCCTCGGCATCTGCGGTGTTAATAGGAGGCCGAAAGCCAAGTGGGATACAGGGTCAGGAAGATGGACAGAAACGCGTCGGGGATGGGCCGCTGGTACCGGGATTACGTGAGATTGAGCTGGCAAGCTCGGTAGAGGGGTATTTGGATTTGGTGATGGTTATCTGTCGTTCGCGGGAAGGTGCCCGTGCGCGGGTTTCGGAGGTGGCTGCGCTCCGACGACTGGATGTCACGTATTTTGACACGTCGCATGGGCATGGCAGCCAGGGGTTCGAGCCAGTTCGAGGCCGCTCTGTTACAGGCGATCGCGGTGATCGGCTGAAGAAGGTGGCAGGTTTCCGGAGTGAGTTAGTGCAGTGGGCGGAGGAGGAGAATGCGAGAGCAACGGGGGAGGGGGGAAGAGTGGAGACGTCCGTGGTCGTTAATTCACCGTACCTCGTGGAGTACATCAATATCGTGTGAGTGCCTCCGAGAGTCACTACTATGCAATAAGCCAGTGAAATTTGGGGACATACATAGCCTCCAGTGATAAAACCGCGATTTCAACGGAGGCGGGCTTGGCGAGAAGGACCGGTAGATGAAACCCACTTACTGTAATAATGTCAGGGACCTGGAGGGGCCCCGTGGTGGTCGTACATGCCAATTCGGGTTAAGTGAACTGATTAGAAACCCTAAAATTTTGAAATAGGCTCATCACCTAAGCGACAAGTAGAGCACTGGACTCTGAAGGAGGAAGCTACATATGTTTGTGCTGGTGAGTAGAAGGTCTTGGTTGACGTCACACCATAGAGATGTCGCATCAAATGTCACTGGCCTGCATATTTGTGTTCCGGCGGTTGTGATCATCTTACGCATGTCCCATGAGTCAGCAGAGTCTCATCATATCCGTAAAAAGGCCCCCACGAAGCCTTTTACCAACGAAGTTCATGCAGAACGACTGTTTTATCTCTCGCACTACCCAGGAACGCGCTCAGCCAATCTTTTTTATCGATCGTCGTGTAAACTGGTCGTGATCGCGACGGAGCATGCTATCCTACTGTAACTCGGCATCCACCACTTCCAAGTATCGTCCCAGAGCCACACGTGATCACCCAGTGAGTGTTTACCTCCGCGAGCCTTCTGCAATGTATGTGGTTGCGAGCTGCGAGCCTCGCCGGTCCTTTGAATCTTGGTCTGGTTCTGAGCACTGACAGCGTTTGCGACTGGCAGTGCATTCGGCCGCACCTGGCTCACCTCTTGTGCTCACCCGGACCTGGCGGCAACGGTAGCCATCTCCAGCCACTGCTTGCCACAAAAGAGACCGTAGGTGCTCGCAATGTGTCGCAACGCTCAGCAAGGAGATGTGCCGTGCATCGCATGCCGCCGGAGATACTCGGCATTATATTTGAAAACTGTCTTGACGAGGAAGCGCCTTCCCGCGCGGTGCTCTCGGAACCCCCGCTCCTTCTCGGTCGTGTTTGCAGTTACTGGCGTTCAGTATCGCACTCCATTCCCCAACTCTGGACCACCCTCTCCCTGAAATTTCTCGAGACCAATGTCGATCGATCGCGCGACGGCATCAAAGTTGTCTTCGCTGTCGAAACGTGGCTTCAACGATCATATCCTGCCCCGCTCTCAATCGCCTTCACCGACAACCGCATCTTTCAAAAGGACACGGAAGACGTTATCACTGGGTTGCTTTCCCGCATCCGCGAGCACGCATCCCGATGGAAATCAATCCATCTCAAGTTCTCCTCAGACTACTTTATCCAGCTTTCTGTACTCTCTTCGTATGCCTTTACCTCCCTCACTTCATTTTCTGTGCATGTCGACCACATGGGCTGGCGACGTGGTCTCTTGTCACTCTGCCTCGATCTCGCCCAGGCGAGTCAGCTTCGCTCGCTAGCATACACAGGACCAGATCACGTCACTAGGGAAGACATACTGGTCGATTGGACGCGTCTCACGTCCGTTGCGCTTTCTTATGACTTGCATGAAGCAGGTGGCCAGACTGCGACTCTTCCACGCCACTTTTCATCGCTGGCGCTCTGTCGGAACCTCGCCGAGCTCTCCATCGGGCTAAGCACTGCACTCGCACAGCATCTGCAACCACTAGATGCGATGGCCCAAGGACAGGTAATGACACCGATGATCGAGTTGCCAAAGCTGCATACCCTCCGCGTACGGCGACTAAGTCGGAGCGCACATGCGTGCGCGCTCATCGATGCATTGCGGCTTCCCCAGCTGTCGACGCTGGAGATTGACAGTGCCGTTCTTGTCGGTTGGGACGGCCCCCATGTGCCATCATCCCACCCAGACTCCCTATCCCCACCCCTGCACACGACGATGGTCGCACACACTCACTGGTGGCATGCCCACCACTTCTCTGCCCTCCTCGACCGCTCCGGGTGCCACCTCCACACGCTTCACATCCGAGACGTCGACATGTCCCCATCCGAGCTTGCACGCTTGCTTACCTCACCAAGTACCTCGCTCACGCTGTCGAAGTTCACGTTTGAGCCTTTTCCAAGATCGTGCGTCATATCGGACGTGTTCGCACATCTCATGTCCGTCCCGGGTTTCGCGTGTCCATCCATACCGAGTCCCGGTCTCAGTCCCCGTGGTAGGAGTCCCGGTCCGGATGCGACCACCAATCACAGTCCGAGTCCAGGTTTGAGTTCGAGTCCTACTCCCACCTCCCCACCCCCACTTCCGCCCACCTTTCCCCGCCTCACGCAACTCCGCCTAGGCTGCGCGCACGAAGTTCACCTCGACCCGCTGGCAGAGATGATCGAATCGAGGACGGGCAGACGCGCGCGCGAAGCGGGCGTACGTCCGCTCGCCGTCTTTGAACTCGTCTTTTACGATTTCGTGTATAGCCATGGACGCGGCAGGCAGCCTTGGCGGAAGGTGTGTTTTGATGCTTTCAAGGAACGGGTGTTGAGGTGTGCGCGCGTGGAGGGGCTGGATGTGGATATCGAGGTGGCGAGACCGTATGAGCCCGTGTATGTTTCTGTGCCTGCGCCTTGATGGCGTGATGGTGTCTGAGGCGGTGTCGTGGGGCTGTGCGAAGATGGAAGTGAGTGCGAAGATGTGTGTTGATGATCTTGTTCGGACGCCTTTGTATGCGCATCTTGTGTGGAGGTTAATGGTATGATATGACGCCGTGAAGATGTCTGCGTGGGTAGTAGATGCCATGTAACATATTTGACCAGCATGCCCGGTGGTGCTTCACTCTGTCCTGAGGCCGGGTCATGTCCCTGTCAAGTAAATGTACACCATGAAACTGGTTTTATTTTACCACAAGAGTGTTGCATTAGGCAGGGTGTAAATTTTTGAATGTGAAAGACAGCGAAGTACTGTACTGGGGTGTAGAATATTGACTACGGATGACTTGTGAGCACGAACGTATCATTAATGGGGACTCTCAGTCTCCATTTCTTCCTCTGAGGGATAAAACATCGCGCTGCGCAAGATGCAAGTGAACAACCAAAGCAATCATTCAACGATGCACTACACTTACTCGAATTGAATTGGTATGACCGCTTCGCCTCTTGCGGCCAACCCAGCTAGTTCATCTGCAAGTTCATTGTGAACGCGACTAATACGCCAAAAAGCGATCTGAATGCCATATTTATGCTCGTACCGCTCAACGGTCGCGTCGAGTGATTGGAAGAGGTCGAGGTTCTTGGGTCTCCTTTGCGATGAGTTGCGCCATCCGCGATTCTTTCACATGGATGAGCAGGAAGAGACGGAAACGACGGTAGCGTACCTTCCAAGCGAGGACCCACTCGGTCATACCCAACACGACATACTCCGAGTCGGACGTGATGACCCACGTCTTCTCGCTATCCAAACTCGCGTGCGTCTCGCTGGGCGTGTCAGACGCATGCACGCAGTCCTCGTATTCTGCAAGTTTGCGGATGCCATGAATAGCAGCGAGGAGTTCTGCGCGCTGAGACGTGCGGACGGCAGAAGGGTCCATCTCGTCATCGATGGGGATGGCCCAGTGCGTGGTCACCGAGTGCGTGCCGATGGCGATCCCGATGCCCGCCGTGGCCGCCGCCCGACCGTTTCCTAAACACGCACCGTCGACGAACGCGACCTTGTAATAGTGACAGGATCTGGGCGGTTCGTCGGTTGCAGATGGGCTGGTAACGGCCCGTCGGCGCGCCTGTTCCGCTTGCCACTGACGCTGGGTGCAAGCACAACAGTATGCCAAGAAGCGGCGGCAGCACCAACAGACCTGGATAAGGTCTTGGGTGGGCAGCTGTTGAGCGGCGTCGCAATAGATGAAACGGTGGGCGACGACGTCTTGGCAACGCCCCGGGTTGTTGAGGGCACGACGGAGAGCGAGCGACATGGGGAAGATTCAGAGAGAATGGTCGGGGTAGAATGGCGCTTATTTATTCGCGTCGGGTCATACCGTCCGGGTGTGCATTGCATGGCTAACACAAACAAGTTTCATGCAGGTCCCGGGTCATGAAAAGTCTTTTCGTCTTACGAGGTTGGTGCACAGATAACTTTGCGCGGACTCGGATGCGGTCCTCATGGCCTAAGGCTTTGGAACAGAGCCCAAGACACAAAACCCGAGACAATTTGGCAAAGCTTCTGCTACCAACGAGGAAGTGATCAGCTCTGAATCGCACTTTCAATGCTAATTTTACGATCAGCTCACTGTGATAAGCTAACACAGCGTACCAGTTTGATCAACTGATTGACAACGCCAGCCTTGCCAGTGGTGTGTTCCATAGATTGCCTAACCCTAACCCATTCAAATTACCATAAATAGATTATTGTAGTCATGAAAGAGGTGACTCGCCTCTTACCAAATTAGGGAAATGCGAGAGGACCAGTTACGGTCGTCCTCCTCCTGTTTCTCGAACCCACACAGCAACTTCACAACTGACATTCTCCCTCACAGGTGGCCTTGTATTCACTTACAAGCTCACCTTTTTGTTCCTTTACCTTATCTACGAAGGACAAGGATTATCTCGTAGTCTAATTTCGACCCTCATTCCATTAATGCCGTCCAGCAAGAACTCCAATGTACATCGTCAAGACACCCCAGAGTCCCCTGCCTACTACCGTCCCTTACTACAGCTCGATAATTCCCCTTCATGGACTGCAGAACAACCACTTCCCACCTATCTTGATAGACCGTTGACACCTGACACTCAGGGCAACCTACAACCTCCAGCTTGTATTCAATATGAGGCTATTGTCGACGACGACGACGACCCGCCCACCAAGCACGAAGGTCGCCTTCTCTCTGTCCATTCAACTCCAATCGTTGCTCCATCCCCGCGTCCAGCTGCCAGTGCGTTATCTCCGTCGCCACCCACGTTCTATGGACATACTAGGTCGCCTGTCCTTGCGCGGTGAGTGGTCTCCCCTCCATTCTAGACTTGTTTCTGGTAGTGGCCCATGATCCGTGATCACGTTGTTCCGTTTGATAGTCCCCACGTTGTAACCCTCTTTATTCAGTTTAGACGCCCATCCCTGGACTGTTCCATATTTGTGCAAGTCTTTTCGCCACTCGCGTCCAACAAATATATACGCTTAGTTTTCCCTTCTCTTAATCATTTCTAGCCCACCACTAGTCAGTTTACTGAGCAACTATTTCTTTCTAGGCAGCCAACGATGCTCGAGAACTTTTCTCGCAGTGTCCGCAGCTACGTCCCGACTTCAATCCCTGTTCCGACTGCTGCACCTTCTCCGCCACGCGTTTCCCGACCCGTTTCCTTTGGAAGTTTCATGGGTGCCAATTTAGGACACTCCCCTTCTTCAGAACGGGATTCCTCCGCTGGGACTTCTCCATCAGATAGGTACCGTGTTCATCACTCCCCGGGTCAATATTTGTCGGGAGGAAGAGGATCTGCCGCGAACTCGCCCGAAATCCACAAGGCCATTCTTGGTTCCGAGGATGGGGATGTCGCTCACGGAAATCATCTCTTAACGGCATACCCTACTGTGGCCGAAGGAGATAGTGTTTTGTGGTCTCGCTGGGACAGTTTAGATCAACTCAATTCGAAACCTCGGTAAGTATTTCCGTTTTATCTCACGATGACCCAGTTGGCTACGAACGTGCGTCCGCTGATCATTTCTCCAGTCGTGTCCTCTTCCTCGGCTACCCTTCTGGGTTCCAGATGTGGGATTGTACGAATTTGGCCTCTGTCTCAGAAGTGTTGAACCTCTCCGGTCCCTCATGGGGCCATGTTTCCTATGCTGGGGTTCTTCTATCACTTCCCGCAGACGATGGTTCACTCTCAAGTTTCCGACCCCTGATCGGCGTGATGTGGGTTTTGTTAACCACTCTTGGCTTCATTACTGATCCAGATTTTCCATAGCTCCAAGACCCAAGGTCAATCTATAATGCTTATTTATTCGTTGCGCTCCCACGAAATAGTCAAGCGATTACCTTTTCACAATGTATCATCTTTTGCTTCAAGCCGCCTTTTTACCGTTATAGTGAGTGTCAAGGGGGCGCTTTTATTTTAATGCACTGCTCACCGTGTCTTTAGAGCACAGCAAACCCACCCACTCTTCATATTCTGTCTTCTGCATCGTTAACCATATTACATACTATTTCTTCGTCTTCGATATTCGCTTACAGTCGTACATCAACACATAAACCGAATACCAGCAACACTGTATCACTAACAAGCATAGACACGCATGATTTGGACAACATCTCGACCTTGAACGATCCCGTTCCCATTTACTCCCTATCCCACCGACTTCTCGCCTTTGCTTCCCAACCACCGCGTTCGGATTTGCCGCATGGTCCCCCCACTCTACGACCGCGAACAAATGTTGAAGCTTCCTCAAACCCATTTAACATCTCTCAAGCAGATCTGGGGAGTGCTGCCATCAAGGTTGGTGGGTCTGTCCTGAGTGGCATGAAATTGCTAGGCGGGAAGGCATACAATGCCGCGGCCGAGTACGCGAGATCACGTTCTGGCAATCCGCCTGTGACACCAGTGTCGCCACGCATGCGCGATGATCCGCCGCGGCATCTTCTTTCCGCACAGGGGGAGCAACCTACTTCAGTGATCAGCGGAGTGAGCAATCTCTTCTTTTCTCGGAGTGCACCTGCAGCGAGCAGTGGGAACCGTGATAACGATCAAGATCAAGACCGTGGACGCGACTATGGCCATGTCGGAGGTGCGGCCACGACTGGCGACCTTACCCCCTCCAGCGACGCGGAAGATGGCCGTGACCGCCATGCGTCTGCCCCTGGCTCCTACGTCCAAGTCTTAGATCTACGACCGTTGATGGATAACTATGCCTCGTCGCATCCCCGGGTCGTCACCGAGTTTGTCGCTGCCCAGCACCAGCCAATTAGCCATCTCACGTTTACGCAAGACGGGAATACACTTCTTGTCGGGCCCCATGACGGACAGGTCGTGCGTGTCTTTCAAATTCGACGTGCGAGCAGGTGGAGGGGGGTGAGCAATGGGGTTGAAGGAGGGAACAAGGGGGGTGGTGGTACGAAGGAGGGAGGCGCTGGCGCTGGAGGTGGTTCAATCCCGCTCGCAAATTGGACGGAATCATCTGGTTCGGAGGAAGACGCGCCATGGCACATGTACAATCTTCGTCGTGGTCGCACCTCCGCTGTCGTTCAGGGGATTGAGATTTCTCCAGACGGACGTTGGGTGGCGGTTGGGACTCGAAAGGGCACGGTGCACGTTTTTGCGATCAATCCGTACGGAGGCCAGCCTGATTTGAGGAGCCATATGGACACCAAGATATGGAACATCGACAAGCCTGTAAGCGTTTTGATGCATCGTTTTTTCTCGTTTGAGGCTGACGTGGTTTTATGTTTCGCGCAGCAGCCACTTTCCGTGGAACTGACGCCTATTGTACGGTTGCGTTCAACACGCGCCACAGGCGCTGACGGTTTTCGTTCGGACCTCTCATTTGTCTTCGTCTCGGGGATCGAAGTGACGGTACCGACCAGTTTGTTACCGCCCCAAATAGCATCCTCCTCAAGCACATCGTCTGGTCGCTCGGATTTGCTCTCGGCTCATTCGTCTCATCGCCAACAGCATTTCAAGGATGTACTCGTGTTTGACGCCTCTGGCGGTGTCTTGTCTTTGCGGCGGATCACGCTCGAGCAACGCCCTCGCGAGTTTGGAATACCGTTTTCATCCCCCATCTCATCTCTCGCGACAAGCATCTCGCTGCCCGGTGTCGGCGCTGCGGGTCGGTTGAGTGCATCGCCGCCGGTGCACGCGAGAGATGCGGCAAGGAAGCGGTCGGGGTTGACGCAACAGATGCTCGAGGCGGCCACCGAATTGATGGGGAAGGAGAATACGATAGCGACCTGGCAGTTGAAACGACGGTACGACTGGGGAGAGGTGAAGCGTGTCATGCAGGAGGTTGGGGAGCAACAGAAGACTGCGTCGTCCAAGTGCGTATTCTCGTACCCGTTTCTTCACGATGTTGACCGTCTTCGCAGCGCGTTAGCGCAAGCCGAGCTGTCGACATTTGCGCGGTCCCCGCGTCTCGTCCCCCGTTCGATCTACCTCACGCACCAATTCTTGTTTTATACCCTTGGCGAAGACTATCACCCCCTCCTCCGCCACCACCGCCTGGCGATCTCAGGTACCAAGATCGTCGTGCGAAAGGAAGTCGAAGCGAGCGCCTTTGCTGTGTCCCACGCGGCGCCGTTTGTCGAGGACATGGCCTTTCCGTCCGACCACATGCACGCGCGCTCCCACTCGCACTCCGGTGCTGCGTCATCGTTTGACGAACCGCTCGCGAACGCGATGAGCGCCGACATGGCGTACGAACGTCGTGCAGACGGGGGTCGGGCGACGATTCCGATGTTGCCCAACGGAGCTGCGCAGCAGTCGACGCGGACGCGCGGAACGTCGTGGGGCACGTCGGGCACGCGCGCCCTCTCGGGTATGAGTATGGGCGGTGGGATCCCGATCCGGGTGATGGAGGGCGTGGGGGGGATGATTAAGCGGGAGATGGATCGCGCGAGGGGCGCACGCGCAGGCGGTTCTGAGGGCCAGGTGCCGCTCGAGTTTGACGAGCAGGACGAGGACTTTCGGAAAGACGTCCCGGGGGAGGGAGAGGGGGAGGGGGAGGACAGCGAGGATTTGTGGCGATGGAGCGAGGAAGATCGGTTGGCGGTCGACGAGGCGGAGAGGTTTGATGATGTGCTTGGGATTATGGACGAGGACCAGATGCCTGCGTCTGCGCCTGGGACCACGAGCAAGGGTATGGGTGTGGATGGTCAGTGGTAGTCTGGGGCATCACTCCCGAAGTCGTTCTTCGATCCTCGAGGTTACCTGTCATCATCCACTGTCCGCATGAAAGTAGTTGATCAGCAAGTGTACGTATAATGCTTTTTAGAAACAAGGAACAGTTCTTTGGATCAGCACTGATAGGTTGCATATGTATTGTCACGCATAGTCTAGACTCGGCGAATTACAGGACAATGGGAAACTGGACAGAAACTATGTGGAATCTTTTCTTTCATCTTTCTGACTGCTCTCCAAATAACTATTTAGAGTTGCTCTTCTTGATATTATGTATTTGCTTACCTTCATCTATAGTACATCTCAAGTTTGCAATTCCCAGTGGTGTCAGACTTGGGTAGGTATGGCTGGGATAATGTGCATGACTAAAAACAAAACAAGTGACAAAAATGAAAGATATACCAAGCCTGTGCTTGATGAGAAATGCAAGGTAGTCCTCTGGAGTATAGGATGTGTATGGAAGGGGAAATGCTTCCATGAGAGGCCTGTACAACTCATCCAGCTTTGAGGCTGCTTCATGCAGAGCAGCTTCCAAGGTTGCATTGGTGGACAGATACAGTGTTGTAGCACATTCCAGAAGCAAAAGTGAAACTACATAGAACCAGCTTGGTTAGGAATGACATGAATTAATGTGGACCATACTGATCAGGATGTGATGTGGTGCATAATGGGGGTGTCCAATCTCCTGGTTCACATGGTACTTTGTAATGAAATGAAGTATTCAATAATAGAGTGAACATACCTTGTCAAACAATTCACTTAATGTGAAAGTGAGGTGGTTCTATCAAAATATGAGTAAAAATACCTTTGATACATATACACAGTATGATAGATGGGTAAGATTACTCACCACCTGACAAGAAAATATAGCATCACTCTATGTTTTTTATTTTGAATATCACTTACTGCCTAATGAATAAAAATGGCAGAAAATCCATGAATTTGAAATAAACAACCTACTGACTAAAGAGCATATTAAGTAAAAATAATTCAGAAGAGCAAGTAAAAACTTACACTCTGAAAAGCAATAGTAAAAAACCTGGAATTATTAATAATAAAAATCACTTACAAGCTACAAAAGGAGTGTTTGAAAAATATGATTTATTATTGTGGCACCATAGGATATAACTTACCCTCTGAAGATAAAAATCAGTAAACTTCATCAATCTAAAGAAAATAGTAGATCAAAGTACCACTTACTTTCTAATTGTTAAAAAAAGGAAATTACCTTCACAAATGAATGATTGTAATAATAGACTGTCACTTACAAGCTGAAAAACAAAAACAAAAAAATAAAAATAGATAAATATGCTAATCCTGGGATAGGAGTATCACCAACTTCCTAAAAAAAACATTAATAATAATTTGATAGTAACTATAGGATATTACTGACTGCCTGAAAAGAAATATATTTAAATGTTAAGATGGGAAATAACCATAGAATACTACTCACTTGCTGAAAAGGTAAAATGATGGTGGACCTGTTAGTACTAGAATGACAAAAGTCATGATTATCACTTACATCCTAGAACATGTTATTTATGATAGATCTGACTATCACAAAACTACTCACTGCCTAACCAATGTAAGCAAAATACATAAATGTCTGAATATTGGCAATAGCAAAATCACTTGCTTTCTGAAAAGAGTAAATGTTATAAATGTTAAAATGGTATTGTATGTCACTTACAGTCTAAATAAATAGCATAAGGTTTGTGAATAATCAGATGACACCAACAACAAGAAATCACTTGCAAGCTATGTAAAATCAGAAGTATGTAAGTAAGTGATAGCATTATAAAAATTACAAAACACTACTAACTTCCTGGATATGCACATGATAGAGAATTAATGGGTCCTGATGCAGTAGAAATCATGGATATTGCCTACCACCTGGCAAGGGGAGATATCAAGAGATTTAGTGTCCATGAAAAAAGCACTTACTTCCTATAGGAATGAAATAACATGGGATTGTTTCAGTTGAGTTGTAATGAAGTGCATCACTTACAAGCTAGATAATAGAAGTGATGGATTGAATGAATGGATTGACAACAGCAATCAGAATATAACTCACCTTCTGAGATTATTAATAACAGTAATATTCATGAATGTTAGAAATATGATACATTATTATAGAATATCACTTACCTGCTAAAAGATGAAAATGAAAGATTTATAAATAATAAAAGATAATTATAATGCATCACATACAAGCTAAAAATGACATAGTAAAGTTTTCAAGTAATAAATGGTAGCAATCACTTACCTCCTAGAGAATATGTATGTATGGAAACAATCATAAGTGTTACACTCAAAGGTATTACTGACCTCCTAAAAAAAACATTAAGGTCAATAAATAGTTTTGCCACAATATTACTAACTTTCTGAGAAAGAAACTTGGCTTGGAATAATGGTAATCATAGGACATCACTTACAGCCTGAAATAAATAATAGATAATTTGTAAATGTTGGAATGAAAGCACTCAGGAAAATATTGTCTTACTTTCTGAAGCACAAGAAAAGTATTCATAAAGTTGAATAATACTTTTCATTAGATATCACTTACAAACTGAAAACAGAAACAACACAGAATCCATAAATGCTGAAATAATATAGTAAATGGATGTTACTCACCCCCTAGAAGAAATATATGAGTATGGTAATATCAATAATTCAAATTATCCACTTACTTCCTGAAAAAAATAAGAATAAATATTTTCAGGAGGAAACAATATTAACAAATTTCACATACTCTCTACACACAAGAGATGATAGTCTATAAATGTATATATATTAATCATGGAAATCACTTACTTCCTGAAAATGAAAGTAGCATAGAATTCATTGATGTAATAAGAAATTTTGAAATATAATATCACTTACAATCTATGGCAAGTCAGATATCTACAATGTGGAAATACATCAATGACAAGCATTACTTACATTCTAGAAAGTAAACAAATTCCATGAATCATGGAATATATTCATAGATCACTTACAATCTAAAGTAATCCACAGATGTAGATCATTATTTCCATATCACAATATCTAAGATTGCTTACCAACTATGAAAAAAAAATTGAACAAGGTGACCATTATAAACACATGATATTTCTTACAAGCTGAAAAATCAACAATATGAAAATTTTATAAATCATCACACTAAAGTTTTTACACTTACATGCTAGAAAGAAACCCAGATAAAGTATTCCTCAACCATAATACTTTATAATCTCACTTACCAACTAATGGATATATTTAGACCAAAGGATCATGGTGACTAAGCATGATGACTTACTGCCTAATGTGAAAACACCATTCAAGTTGCATGGGAATTTCAACCACAAATATTATATGATATCACTCACTTCCTACCCATAACAATGAGTTTCTATCATTTGATTTCACAAGAATGCTATGGTACTTACTTTCTAAATTCCCAAAGCATCAATAATACTACATCCTCAAAGCATGCAAATATAATTACCTGCCACTGACACATTACATGATATCAGTTACTTTCTCTTACAGCAATTAACTTGTGTTTACATACCCATAAATATGGAAAAAGTTTGATACATCCACAGAGTAGTTCTCTCCTGCCCTCATCAAGCCTTACCCTAAAAATTGTAAGGTCCTTCATCAGATTGTGTGGCTTAACCTTACCTTTTCACTGCCAATTTCATGCTGAGCTCAAGATTTCCCCTTTGCACAGCCAGTAACATCAGCATTACCACCTCAGGGCTCAAGGCATTGGCTGTTACTGTGAGCAATGCACTACATGGTTCACCAACCTTATGCATCTCTACAAGATGCATCAAACACCCAAACCAGAGATATTGGTGTAAATCTCACTTTCCAGCCTGATATATCTTGGAAAGCTGATCTTGATCATATTGAGGTATTGCTCCAAAAAAATTTTGTCTGCCTCATCATTCACATCCTGCATGATCACACATCCCTTGGATCCTGAAGCCAATTTCATCTTGACATCCCGTTTGAATTGGTCATACTTGGTGAACACTGCAATGACAGGAACTTTCACATGTTGTTAGCTAAGTTGCACAATACATTACATCATATGTGCATACCATTTCTATCTGGACAAATCTCATCGAAAAATCGCATATCTAGGCCGGGCCGACTGTTCTCCATCGGTATGCAATACCTGACAACACGTCGAAGTGGGTTTATACCAACAAGCAATACAAAACAAACCAGATGGCATGCAATCTATCTTCCAGATAGCGTGCAGCTGCCTTTCTGCGCACAAAGTCCTGTACGATGCGTAGCTCATCTTCATTGCCAGCCTCGAATCCGCACGAATCGTGAAAAACGTAACCATCATGACTAGTGAAGATGAGTTCGTCCTCTATATCATGGTTGCCACGCTTAATGAAGGACAGTTGTACGACCATATTGCAAGGAAGAGTTGCCGACTTGCCTCGGTAGTAGAAACAAGCCGGATCTGAGATAGCACGATAAGCCGAAAATGTTCAGAACCCACACAACTCGTGCCAACCTCTTCGCGGATACTGCCGTTTACTCTATAGATCTTCGGGCTCTCTGTCGTTTCGCAGACTCTTTGTAAAATCGATGTCTTCCCTGCGTTCGCGCGACCAACGATAAGTACCCGAAACTTGATGTGCGGAACACGAAATTGCAATTGCTGCTCGCTCATGGTTACTGTTGACGATGGGCGTCGCTAGATGGGAGACAAGTTGGAAACGGGGGCGACTGCGGACCCCCTCACAGGCCTCGTGTTCTTGAAGCCGTGTTCCGAGCCGGATTACTCAAAAAAAGCCGACAGGTGCAGGCCGATCTAACCGCCTAAGCGAACTCCGAGCCATCTGAATCGTGGAAGGTGAACCTTGAGACGCAACAGTCAGATTGAGTCCGAGTTAGAACGAAAGAATATTAACGATACCTTTTGCCAGGAAAATGGTCA
>JBBPLE010000549.1:0-21178 GCA_038089675.1 Boletales sp. KT-2023b | reverse complement strand
GGACCTTATGTTGGTGTGCTTTTTCCTTTCCTTTGCTGTCCTTACTGCATGTGTCACACTGTGCGAATTCATGTGTAGCAGATTTATTGGGACTATCTACTACAGGGAACGCGTATATACGATTTACCTGCAGCAAATTTAATTGCTCGTCAGTACCTGATGTAGATGGAGAGGGGATTACGTACTGTGATATGGATTCCATAAAGAAACCCTCGATGTATTCGTCATAGGCGTCGTCGCCTAGACTTACGACGTCCTCGTTGACCTCCATGATGCCAGTGGTGCTGGCAAGTGGAACATCCGCGATCCATTCGGAAAGCGGGGTGGCGAGTCGGTCGGAGAGGGATTGCTCCATGCGAGGACGCTTGGAGCGGTGGTTTACAACTGGTTCAAGGTTGCGGATGGTGGATGAGGTCGCGGGGACCTCGAGGCGTCGTGCGAGTGATACGGTTTCCTTGGTGAGAGGAAACGCTGGCGGCCCATAGTGGGTCGCGCCGGATGTGTGTGCGTTGCGGTGGGGGTCAGGGACGGGCGACGTGAAGGAGGTGGCGGCAGGGGCGATGATGGTGGTGGAGGTGAAGGCGAAGGAGGCTGAGGCTTGTGCAGCCTCTGCCTGCTTCTTTTCCTTTCGGGTCTTCTTCTTCTCCTTACGCTTTTCTTTGCCCTTTTCAGAGCGGTTGCCCTTCTGCGCTTTCTGGTTATTCCCCTTGGAGGAGGAACCACCTTGTTGTGTCTGCTGCTGCTGGGAGAATTGGGGTTCTCCCTGCTGCCGTTTGACAGCGCTTACTTTGTTGGCCTGTTGAGGCCGGGAGTCCTTGGCGGGACGGCGTTGCATGTACGTTTGCCACGACACTTCAACTTGTCGAGATATTTCTTCGACGGTTGGAACCATCTTGACAACAATGCCAGCCGAGTTGGTCTCGGGCTTGGCGGCGGCGATGGCGGCGGCGACATGGTCGGCGTACTTTGGGATCTTGGAGATCACGATCAACAACTTGATTTTGTCGTCAACCGGGTATCCGAAGTCGGAGAGCCGGGAGAAGAGGGTGTTGAGCTTTGAGAAAGCCGACACCGGCAAGTTGTTGTCAGGGATTTGGAGGCCCATGAGGGCTTTAAACTCCGTGATCGCGGAGGAGACGGTGGGGTTGTCGAACCTCTTTTCGAGTTTGATGAGGATGTTTTCGGTGTGATTGCCAAAGTCAATGCCGCACTCACGAACGTGGCGTTCGCAAGTGAGCGCGATGGCGCCAGTTGCCTTGTCGTCATCCTTGTCCCAGTCCTCCTGCTTTTCCTCAGCACGGCGGACTTCGTTGGCGGGTGGCGTAAAGGCCGCTTGGGTGATGTGGCCATTGGAGTCTTTCAACTCCGCAGTTGCGACGGGAACGACAGGTCAGAGCTTCATGATGCGGGAGTATACCCCGATGGAGCGGAGGTAGTCGTCCATCTGGGACCACCAGGCATGGTAGTTCGTGCCGTTGAGCTTGACGATGGTGGAGAGGGAGGTGGAAGACATGGTAGATATCTGGTGGGGATGGACGTTAGCATGGGTACCTTAAACGATGAGTAAAAGGGACGGGCTGAACCGCGTCGCTGAACGTCCAGAGCCCAAAAACTCGGGGGACATAGTCTCCCCTTGTTTTGAGATGGAGAGTGGCTGCTCTGCGCGGCTTTTACTTTGCAGAGTGTCTGGTGGAACTTAATCCGCACAGACGGCTCGAATGTTCACCATTTGGGGGTGGAACTTAATCCGCACCCCGAAGGCACCCGAATGGTGGGCGGAACTGAATCTGCACTGACCAACAGTCAGGTAAGGATGAGAGAGCAGGGAGGGTTGCGTTAAACGCTAGCCTGCCTGCTTGGGGCTCATAACCTGTTGCGAGTACGCGTGTTACATACACGGGAAGGTCTCTCACATACCTTAGGTTGGAAGGGTTGAGTCACTTATGATGGGTGTTGGTGGTATCGAGTAAAGAATCGATTAGAACTCAGCTCTGCTGAGTTCGGACTTAAATACATGATGCGTGTGAACTAATTACTATGTATGTAACATAGGGTCCATTCAACAAACATGACTGGTTCACCTGGTGGAGGTAGATGTATGGATTTCTAATTTTTCTTTGATTTTATTCTTCATCATAGCTTCAAATGTACTCCGGAGGTAATGTTACGATTCATTTCTTTTTACTTCTTACTCTTCAATACAGTAGACCGGCCCGACCCAGTATCTTTACTTTCTTTAGAGTGCTCTAGAACATACAATGTGTTCATCACACACCTTTCATTTCCGCTTTCTATTCTTGTTATCTATGCTTCTATTTCTCGTGGAAGGCTCTATCTTCACTTCGCTTAGTAACCAACCTTCCATGACTTTCTATTAGTTTCTATTCTTCGCAGTACTTAAGCCACCGTCTTACTCGATGTAATCTCAGCTTAGTCCTGCTCAATTCTACCTTGACCTCCTCGAACCCTCGTCAACTCATCGTCGGACGATTACCTTTGAACCTTTCGGTGACTCATCATTGGACGACCTCTTTGATATTCGGCAAGCCTCCCTTGTCCGAACCCCTTGAACCTCTTTGTCGACTCCATCATCGGACGACTCCTCGTTATTTGGCAAGCCTCCCTTGTCCGAACCCCTTGAACCTTTGACCCACTGTTAGTTCTTTGAGCCTACGCTTGTTCCTACCCAGACCAAGCATAACAGAATCCTCCTCCAAACAGATGAAAATGGGGATTGGAAACCATGCTCATACCTTTCCCAATCCTTCTCTCCTGCCAAACAAAACTATGATATTTATGATCGAGAACTTCTTGCCATAATCCGAGCCTTCAAAATGTGGAAGCATTATTTACGAGGACACCCCACACCCATCCAAGTCTTTACCAACCACAAGAACTTGACTTACTTCAAACAACCGCAAAATCTCAATCAATGACAGGCAAGATGGCTCCTTGATCTTGCTGACTTCAATCTTTGGTTGATTCACATAGCCAGAAAAGACTTGGCTGGACCAGATGCTCTCTCTCGCTGCCTTGACCTAGTCCCTGATGACAAACAGGACAATCATGATGTAACACTTCTCCCTCCTTCCCTATTTGTCAACATGATCGACACTGCCCTGACTGACAAACTCCGCTCCTCCTCCACCACTGACCCCCTAGTCCTAGACTCCCTCCAAGCTCTGGATGGAGAAGTACCTTCTCAACTCCGCTCCCACCTCTCTGATTGGAAATATGACACCAGAATCCTCACTTACCAAAACCAAGTCTACATCCCAAATGACCTTGAACTCTGCTGATCCATTGTAGCAAGGCACCATTCTCATGCATCAGCCAGCCACCCTGGCTATCTCAAAACTTGCCAATTGATGGCATCTGAGTTCTGGTGGCCAGGAATGGCCACCTTTATTAGAAAATACATTGAAAGATGCATCCACTGCCAATGTGCTAAGGCTGATACTCACCCCTCTGCACCCCTCCCACTCCCCATCCCCTCCAAATCATCCTGCCCCTTCCAGCAAATCTCCTGCAATCTGATCACTGATCTTCCCCTTTCAGATGGCTTTGACTCATTATTGGTCATGGTTGACCACAGACTCACAAAGGGGGTAATTTTATGTCCAACTAAGAAAACTGCCACAGCCAAGGGAATTGCCACACTCTTCCTCAACAAAGTCTGGAAATGGTTTGGCCTTTATGACAAAATTATCTCAGATCGCAGACCACAATTTGCTTCAGCCTTTGCCAAGGAACTAGGAAAACTCCTTGGTTACGATCTTTCCCTCAGCACCACCTACCATCCACAAACCAATGGGGAAATGGAACAAGTCAACCAAGAAGTGGAAACATACCTATGGATCTTCTGCGGTAACAACCCAACAATCTGGGCTGAACATATCACCATGGCAGAATTCACACACAACCACCACCCCCATTCCATCACCCAAAAATCCCCATTCTTCCTCATGATGGGCTATGAATCCTGCCCCCTTCCCATGGTCATTTCTGAATCATGGTTACCAGCTTTAGAACAACACCTCAAGGAACTATCTGTTACACTTGCTCTGGGTGGGAACAAGCATAGACCTAATGATAATCGCCTAGGTCAAGGACAGGGGCTGAGGATGATGTACTGTTGTAAGTCAGGGATTCCAAAGATGAAAGTCAAGGTTCTGTTGAACAAAGGCATGTGGTTACGTCAGATGATGTCAAGGATCTCCCAGAAGGATTGCAGAGGTTCTGGGTGGTTGGAGACTAAGGACAATGATGAGGAGGCACTAAGGCCAACTTAGGGAGGAATCTTAGAGGAGGACTGGGGGTATGAAGGCAAAAACCTAAGGTAGGAATTGCTTAGAGTTTTACTGTACATGAATGGCCAGTATTTATACTATGAGGTACCAGTCATACTGAGTCACCATGAGTCAATGAACAGTCATGAGGCTGTGGAAACTAAGTATAATGCTATGCAGGACTGTGCAGAGGTGCTGCGATCAAAGGCTATGGGAAGTAAGAGATATAAATAGCACAGGCAGTGTGAATGGAGATGCATAGGAATTCTAATGGGGACCTCTAAGTAAAAATAGATAATAGGCATAAGTAGACATGGTAAAGTTTAGAACATGAAGGGAGATCAATGTTACTGTGTCACATAGCAAGAGAATCAAAAGAAGACTGAGACAGATTGTTATGTAACAAGGAAAGAAAAGATAGAGGGGTATCACTGATCATCACATTACCCCCTTTGTATGGCAAAGCCACTGGATTTGCTTTAATTGAAGGTAACATCTTTATTGGTGACCTCTTCTTCCCCCCACGTGTCCTGCCATCCATGGTAGTAGTCGGTACAGCCCCAATTGTGGCCATGAAGAGATCTGCACTTTTCACAGCCTCAGTGGTTGATAGTAAGGACATTGTTGGGGTCAGTTCCCCAGTTGTTGGTACAATGGGGGCAGGGGCAATTTGGGCAGGAACGATGAGTATGTCCTGGGGCATGGCAGCAGCAGTGGTCACACCGATGTTGTCTGCAATCAAGGGTTCAGTGGCCTTGGTGACGACATTTATTGCAATGTGAGGGATTGGTGGGAGGGGGCACAGGGATTTCATCCCAACTGGTGGTAGCTCCTGTGTCCGAGAGGATGGTACCTGTGTTTGGGTGTGGGGTAGGGAGATGGATGGTGGTGTTGTGACTGGATAGGTCCATGAGTGTGGCCACAGCTCGTAGGCTGGTGGGGGTGTGGTGGGGGTGGAAATTGGTGGCAACAGGGGGGTGTGTTTTCTTGGTTCTTGATGGGGGAGTGCTGGTGAAAAGGCTGAATGGGAATGAGGAAATCAACTAGAGACGGGGGGGTGTGGGGAGTGAATGAGGGTCATCCATACAGGTAAGCATGTCTTTCCTCAGTGATGAGGTTGAGGGCGATGGTGGTGATAACTTTGGCAATAGTGCCATATGGAAGGACATGTTTGATGAAGTGGCCAAATCCCAGGTGATAGAGGTTATCTAGGGCCTTTTCCCTCAACTGTCCTACTATGGTCCATAGTGGGGCATCGGAGGATCTGTAGGTGATTGAAAGGTTCCTAATGAGGGACACAGTTTCATCAAATGTGGCAATGGTGGCAATGACTTCCAGAGACATTTGATAGGCCAGGTGTTGTTCTAAAGCCGATCGGGGAGCTTCCTGGGAAAGGACATGGGTGAAGAGGATGTGGTGGTTAGGGCAGCGAAGGTGGTGTATGTGGACTGGGATGGAGGGAGGGAAAGGGGGAAGTACTGGGAGACCTGGGGGGGAAGCTGGGGTAGACAGGGTGGGGGTAGGAGGTTCAATGACAGGAGAGGTGGGGAGGTCATTGAGTACAGTATCAGGGATACAAAGGGCAATTTGGAGAATTTGTTCCCCAATAAAAGTGGAGGCAGAAAGAAGTAGGACAGGGGAGGTGGAGGGGGAACTAACTGGGGGAGGGGTGAGGGATCCAGATGAGATGGAGATGGGGGATGTGGCAGACATTGGATGGTTATGGTTTGGAAGTTGAGGTGCGATTTCATTTAGATGATTTGGGTGATGAGGATGAGGCTTTAGAGATGAGGTTTTTATATTTTCCAAAGAGATCCTGTGTGTGTTTCAATTCCCATTCTGGGAGCCATGAGTCATCTTCTGGTGGATAGCCTTTCCATCTGACAAGATACTGCCTCTGGGAATGGTTGCCATGGTGCTTGATAATTCATTCTATTTCATATTCCTCTTCTCCTCTGATCAGATCCAGTGAAGGGGCTGGGAAGTTAGGGCCATGTATCTCATTCTCATGGTATTGTGAGAGCAGTGATGTGTGGAAGACATTGTGGATTTTCCAAGTGTGAGGGAGTTGTAGTTGGTAGGTGACTGGGAAGAGGACTCTGGTGATGGTGAAAGGTCCTTCTTGTTTGTTAGAGAATTTAGGGGTGATGACACTTCATTTAAGGTTTTTGGTGTTTAACCAAACTTTATCTCCTTTAGCAAATGGAATGAATTTCCCATGGTACCTGGATTTCATAAGCTGGCATGTGAGATCATGCACAGCCAGGGCTTCATCATGGGCAGCTGAGAGTTCCTTGAGGCATTGTTCTAAAGCTGGTAACCATGACTTGGAGATAACCATGGGGAGGGGGCAGGGTTCATAGCCCATCATGAGGAAGAACAGGGATTTTTGGGTGACAGAATGGGGGTGGTGGTTGTGTGTGAATTCTGCCATGGTGATATGTTTGGCCCAGATTGTTGGGTTGTTACTGCAAAAGATCCATAGGCATGTTTCCACCTCTTGGTTGACTCATTCCATTTCCCCATTGGTTTGTGGATGGTAGGTGGTGCTGAGGGAAAGATTGTAACCAAGGAGTTTTCCTAGTTCTTTGGCGAAGGCTGAGGCAAATTGTAGTCCATGATCTGAGATTATTTTGTCATAAAGACCAAACTGTTTCCAGACTTTGTTGAGAAAGAGGGTGGCAATTCCCTCAGCTGTGGCAGTTTTCTTAGTTGGACACAAAATTACCCCCTTTGTAAACCCGTGGTCAACCACAACCAATAACAAATTGAAGCCATCTGAAAGGGGGAGATCAGTAATGAGATCACAGGAGATTTGTTGGAAGGGGCAAGATGATTTGGAAGGAATAGGGAGTGGGGAGGGTGTGGAGGGGTGGGTATCTGTCTTAGCATGTTGGCAGTGAATGCATCCTTCGACATATTTTCTAATGAAGGTGGCCATTCCTGGCCACCAAAACTCAGATGCCACAAGTTAATGCATTTTCAGGTAGCCAGGGTGTCCAGCTGAGGCGTGAGAATGGTGCCTGGCTACAATGGAGTGTCAGAGTTCAAGATCATTTGGAACATAGACCTGATTTTGGTATGTGAGAATACTGGCATCATACTTCCAGTTAGAGAGGCAAGAGTGAAGTTGGGAAGGGACTTTGCCATCTAAGGTTTGGAGGGAGTCAAGGACCAGGGGGTCGGTGGTGGAGGAGGAGCAGAGTTTATCAGTTAGGGCAGTGTCAATCATATTGATGAATAGGGAAGGAGGGAGAAGTGTTACATCATGATTATCCTGTTTGTCATCAGGAACTAGATCAGGGTGGCAAGAGAGAGCATCAGGTCCAGCCAAGTCCTTTCCAGCCACATGAATTAACCAAAGATCAAAGTCAGCAAGATCAAGGAGCCATCTTGCCTGCCTTCGATTGAGATTCTGTGGTTGTTTGAAGTAGGTCAAGTTCTTGTGGTCAGTAAAGACTTGGATGGGTGTGGGGTGACCTTGTAGATAGTGTTTCCATGTTTTGAGGGCTCAGATTATGGCAAGGAGTTCTTGATCATAAATGTCATAGTGTCGTTTGGCAGGGGAGAAGGATTGGGAGAGGTATGAGCAAGGTTTCCAATCCCCATTTTCATCTGTTTGGAGAAGGATTCTGTTATGATCGGTGATACCCCCCTATCTTTTCTTTCCTTGTTACATAATAACTTGTCTCAGTCTTCTTTCAATTCTTTTGCTATGTGACATGGTAACATTGACCTTCCTTCACATTCTAGACTTTACCATGTCTATTTACACCTACTATCTATTTTCACTTAGAGATCCCCAATAGATTTCCTATGTGTTTCCACTTGTGCATCCCGCACTATTTATTCTCTTTATTTTCACATCATCATTCATAGCCTTTGATTGCAGCTCCTTTGCATAGATTGACATAGCTCTATACTTAGTATACACAGCCCTATGGCTATCTGTCAACTCATAGTGACTCAGTATGACTAGCACTATTTAGTATAAATACTGGCCATACATGTACAGTAAATGCTAAGCAATTCCTACCTTAGGTTTTTGCCTTCATCCTCAGTCCTCTTGAGTCTCTCCCAAGCTAGGCCTTAGTGCCTCCTCATCATTGACCTCAATCCTTAGCTACCTAGAACCTCTGTGATCCTTCTAGGAGATCCTTGACATCATCTGATGTAACCACATGTCCCCATCCACCAGAACCCTTGATCTTCATCTCCAGAGCCCCTGACTTATGTCAGTATATTATCCCCAGCCCCTGTCCTTGACCTAGGCAATTATCATTAGGTCTACACTTGTCTCTACCTGGGGCAAGTGTAACAGATTCCTCCTGAGGCATACTTTGAAGCATCAGTGGCTATAGCAAAGGGTTTACTGAGGTTGGGGAATCTGAGGATGGGTTGTTCCAGGAATTTAGTTTTGAGTTTCTGGAATGCATTGTTACAATCTGGGGATCAGTCCCATGTGCGATTTTTCTGAGTGAGATCTAGAAGGGGACGTGCAAGGTTTGAATAATTTGGAATGAATTGTCTATAGAAGTTTGCAAAACCCAAGAAGGAGAGGACATCTTTTACCTTGGCTGGAACAGGCCATTTTTGAATGCCGTCTAGTTCAACTGGGTCCATTGCAAGGGTTCCAGGTTTGACTATCATTCCTAAATATTCGACTTCCAAGGTGGTAAATGTGCATTTTTCTACCTTGAGGTGGAGGTCAAGTTCCTTCATTTGCTGGAGAACTCGTTTGGTGTATTCTTCATGGGTCTTTTGATTAGAGGAGAAAATGAGAAGGTCATCCATATAAATGATCAACCATCCTTCAGTGATCATATCCCAAAAGGAGTCGTTCATAAATCACTAGAATGTGAGGGGGGAGTTTGATTGTCTGAAGAACATAACCATTGGTTCAAAGAGTCCTTGATGAGTAATGAAGGCTGCCTTCCATTGGTGTCCATCCTTGATCTGGACGTTGTTGTATCTCCATTGAATGTCAAATTTGGTAAAGAGTTTGGTGTCTTTGAGCTTGTTGATGAGGTCGGAGATCAGGGAAAGAGGGTAGGTGTCTTTGATAGTATGGTTGTTGAGATATCTATAATCTTGGCAGGGGTGTAATTCTCCATCCTTTTTCTTGATGAAGAAGAAAGGGAAGGCTTGCGGGGAGTTGGACAGTTGCATTTTGCTGGATTTGAGATTCTTATCAATGAAGTTGTCTGCAGCTTTTCATTCCTCAGGGGTAAGGGGATAGATTTTTGAGACATTTGGTACAAAGGTTTCATCTAGGTTTATTTCATGATTGTAAGATCAAGATGGGGGAAGGTGATGGGCTGCATTTTCAGAAAATACTTCCTTATATTCCTTGTATTCTGGAGGGAGGGTGACAATATCCTTGATGTCTTTTGCCTTGATGGCTAATTTTGTGGCAGTAGTAAAAGCTTGGACATAACTTTCCCCAAAGGGGTGTTGAAATCCAAACCAAGTGTTACACTTGGTCCAGGTAGGAACAAGCATAGGCTCAAAGAACTAACTGTGGGTTCAAGGGTTCAGGGTATTCAGATAAGAGAGCTTGCCAGAAGGTCAAGGGGTCATCTGATGATGAGGTCGACAAAGGAGTTCTAGGGAGTCGTCCAAGGATGAGGTCAATGAAGGAGTTTCAAGGAAGTCATCTGATGATGAGGTCGACGAAGGGGTTCAAGGATTCAAGGAGATCAAGGTATGATTGAGCAGGACTAAGCTGAGGATACATCGAGTAGAATGATGGCTTAAGTACTGCGAGGAATGGAAACTAGTAGAAGGTCATGGAAGGTTTGTTACTAAGCAATCAAAGATAGAACCTTCCACAAGAAATAGAAGTACAGATAACAAGAATAGAAGAGCAGAAATGAAAGGTGTGCAATGAACATGTTGTGTGTTCTAGAGCACTCTAAAGAAGGTAAAGGGGTACCAGGTCAGGCCAGTCTATCATATCAAGAAAAGAAATGAATCATAACACCAAGCCACTCAATGAGTGATCTGATTCATCATAGCTCATTCGCAGAAATCTCCAGGCCCTTCTTGGTCCAGGTATCTGCAAAGAAGGCTTTCTTTTTGATCTAGATTTAGCAGAGTATGGTTCATGGGTCAGAGGGTGGTTTTCAGGATATAGAGTTTTTTTGTTTGATCCTGTTCCTCAGGAATTGACATGGTTCCTTTGGCCCAGTCAATTGTGGGATTGGTTTCTTTCAACCATGGATGTTCTAGGATTATGTTTTCCTTTCCACAATGCATTATGTGGAAGCAAATTCTTTGGATGACATTATTGAGGCTTATTGGAATGAAGGTGGTAAATTTGATATTGCTGTTTCGATTTTGGATTTGATCGACATTCCTAATGGGGATGGAGTTAGGGAGTCTTTCAAGAGGGAGTTTCCATTACTTGGCAAAATGCCAGTCAATACAGGAGATGGTTGCACTGGAATCTACCAGTGCTTGGGTTCCAATGTCTTGAGATGTGCTCAGGATTGAAATGGGAAGATAAATAGCATTTTGATCACTTTGAGAAATAAGTACAGGAGCACATCTAGTTGGGGAGGGGGCCCACATTGGGTTGGACCTCCTCTCTAAAAACCCAAGACACAGTTGACTTTCATGTTGTTGTTGTTGCATTTTTTGATTTCTTCTATCGTGGTAGTGGTGGTGGCTTGGCAGACATTTCTGGGGATGGGGCAACTAGGGAATTTGGTGCATTTGTTTGCGTTATGTCTGGGTTGGCAACATCAGAGGCATAACCCCTTTTCAAAGCATTGTTTACATTCTTCTGGGGTTAACTTCCTGATTCGGATAGTGTCAACATCCATTGCATTAGGGTCACATGTGGGTTGTATGTGGGAGTGTGGTTGGAAAGAACAATATGGGGTATGGGAGGGGGTTCTGCTTGAATGCGCGATATCATTGGCTTTCTGGAATTGGCTAAGGAAGTGTACAGCCTTGTTGTACCAGTCATCGATTTTGATTGGTATGGTATCCATGGACATGATTCATTTCATGAGGTTTACCATAACTCTGGCAGTGAAATACCCAATTAGGACATTTTCATCAGAGATTTTAGAGATCTGTATGTGGTTCCTGAATTCGGTGATGTATCAGGTAAGATTGGCCATGGAGTTTCCTTTCATTCGTAGTGAATTGAGGGCCATGATAGATATGGCTTTGCTGTCATGGTGATAGAAGGTGCCTTGGAAGGCCTCTTTGAATTCATCCCAAGTGATTGTTTCTTTATTTGCTAGGATCTTGATATGGTAGGTTGCTGCCCATGTGGCAGCAGATCCTTTGGTCATATAGGAGAGGGCATATGCCACTTTCTTGGTATTGTTGTTGTATACTTCTTCATTGACCAGGAAGTAGAATACTACAGAAGCAAACCAGGCTTTGGCTGTGGCATAATTTCCATCAAAATGATCAGGGGGGGTGATGTGGAGTTCTACGGGTTTATGAGGGGGGGTGCTGTCTTGCTTATGTTGACTGATAGGACTGGGGAGGATGGTTCTGTGGGAAGAAATGGGGGTAGAGTCTGAGGATGGGGAACTGGTGTGGGGATGATGGTAGATGGAATGGTTCCCCTGGTGAAGTGGAGGTGGCAAGTGAGTGTTAATGGGAAGGGGGGTGTGGGTATCCTAGTTAAGGATAGCTGGGTGGAGAGTTCATGAGATAAGTGGGTGTTGAGGGGGTTTTCGTGGGCTGGAATGTAGAGATCTTTATCTTCTACATCTGTGGGTGCTGGAGTGGTAGGATGTGAAGAATCTGAGTCAGAAGGATGGGTTTCTTGAATGTGTTCTTGGTAGAAGTGTGAGTCTGGGGTTTGAAGGTTGCCTGGAGGCCTAGGGTTTTTGGGGTGCTGGTGTGAAATGGTGGGATCTACTAGATAGTAGTCCTATTGAGGAAGAAGCAATTCCTTTTGTTACACTTGTCCTGGGTAGAGACAAGTGTAGACCTAACAATAGTCACCTAGGTCAAGGACAGGGGTTGAGGATAATGGTACTGATGTAAGTCAGGTACTCGGAGATGATGATCAAGGGTTCTGATGGAAGGCATGTTCTTACATCAGATGACATCAAGGATCTCCCAGAAGGATTGCAGAGGTGAAGGATGGCTGGAGGTGAAGGATGATGAGGAGGAGGCACTAAGGCCAAACTTAGGGACTACTGAGGAGGACTGAGAGTGAAGGTGAAAACCTAAGGTAGGAATTGCTTAGTGTTTACTGTACATGTTTGGCCAGTATTTATACTAAGTAGTGCTAGTCATACTGAGTCACTATGAGTTGACGGATAGCCAGGAGGCTGTGTAAACTAAGTATAGAGCTATGCAAGTCTGTGCAAAGATACTGTGATTGTTACACTTGGTCCAGGTAGAAACAAGTGCAGACCTAGCAGTAGTTGCCTAGATCAAGGACAAGAGTTGAGGATAACGTACTGATGTAAGTCAGGGATTCTGGAGATGAAAGTCAAGGGTTCCAGTAGATGAAGTTTTAAGGTTTACATCAGATGACATCAAGGATCTCCCAGAAGGATCATAGAGGTTCTGGGTGGACGAGGACTAAGGATGATGAGGAGGAGGCACTAAGGCCAAGCTTAGGGATGAACTCAGAGGAGGGCAAGGAAGTGAAGGCGAAAACCTAAGGTAGGAATTGCTTAGCATTACTGTACATGTGCAGCCAGTATTTATACTAGGTAGTGCTAGTCATACTGAGTCACTACAAGTCATCGGATAGCCATAGGGCTGCAGAAACTAAGTATAGAGCTATATGGACCAGTGTGAAGGTGCTGCGATCAGCGGCTATGAGTGATGATAAGAAATATAAAGAATAAATAGCACAGGCTGCACAAGTGGGAATGCATAAGAATGGTGATCAGAGATCTCTAAGTAAAAATAGATAGTAAATGTAAATAGATACAGTGAAGTCTAGAATGTGAAGGGAAATGAATGTCACCATATCACATAGCAAAAGAATCAAAAGAAGATTGAGATAAGTTGTTATGTAATGAAGAAAGAAAAGATAGGGGGGTGTCACCGATTGTAACAGTGATCAGAGGCTATGGCTGATGATGAGAAAATGAAGAGAATAAATAGTGCAGGCTGCACAAGTGGAAACACATAGGAAATCTAATGGGGATCTCTAAATAAAAATAGATAGTAGGTGTAAGTAGACACGGTAAAGTCTAGAATGTGAAGGGAAATCAATGTTACTGTTTCACATAGCAAAAGAATCAAAAGAAGATTGAGACAGATTATTATGTAACAAGGAAAGAAAAGATAGGGGTGTTATGATTCACTTCTTTTCACTTCTTGTTCATTGATACAATAGACTGGCCTGACCTGGTATCCTCTTACTTTCTTTAGAGTGCTCTAGAACATACAATGTGTTCATCGCACACCTTTCATTTCTGCTTTCTATTCTTGTTATCTATGCTTCTGTTTCTCTTGGAAGGTTCTATCTTCATTTGCTTAGTAACAAACCTTCCATGACCTTCTATTAGTTTCCATTCTTCGCAGTACTTAAGCCATCATTCTACTCGATGTATCCTTAGCTTAGTCCTGCTCAATCATACCTTGATCTCCTCGAATCCTTGACCTCCTTCATCAACCTCATCGTCAGACGACTCTCTTGATCTCCTTTGTCGACCTCATCAACAGATGACTCTCTTGACCTCCTTCATTGACCTCATCGTCAGATGACCCCCTTGATCTTACGGCAAGCTCTCTTGTCCAAAAACCTTGAACCCTTGACCCACAATTAGTTCTTTGAGCCTACACTCGTTCCTACCTGGACCAAGCATAACAAAAGGACTAAGCTCCCCTTTTGAGCTACCATCACTGTAGTCTCTCACCATTTCCTCCCCTTGAACACCAGGAGCCCTTGAAAGGGCACTATGATGCTCTTATCAAGTTCCCTCAGAATCTCCCCCCTCCACCGAACACTCTGACAAAGAAACCTTTGTCCCTATCCCAGATGTCTCTCTCAGGGAACCAACACCACCTCTCTCCACCCCCACCATAACCAGACCTCTCCTCCTTCCTCCCTCCCAACCCTCTACTCCCATTCCCCCTCATTAGTTCGTTCCCTCACACCCACTTCCCCCCTTCCTTCCTCCACAACCACCTTGTCCCACCATGACCTCAAAACCAGTCGAACTTCACATTGGTACTCCTGAAAACTTTGATGGTGACTATGCCAAAGCCACAATCTGGTTGGACTCTGTCCAAACCTACCTCCTTGTCAATGAAGAAGTCTATACCACCAACACCAAGAAGATTGCCTTTGCCCTCTCATATATGACTAAGGGAGCCACCCTTACTTGGACCTCCTCCTTCCAAAAAGCTGCTCTCAGTGCAAACAAAGGCTTCAGAACCTATGCAGACTTTATTACTGAGTTCAACACCACCTTCAAACACAAAGACACCACTGCCCTCTCCATCACCTGGCTCTCTTCTACCAAGATGGAAGGAAAACCCTCCCTCTCTGACCTCACCAAGTATATCTCCAAATTCCAAAACCATGTCCAGATCTGCAGGATCACTGACCAAAATGTCCTTATTGGATACTTCTCCACTGGCATCTATGTCAAACTCATGCATCACATCATGTCTATGGACACCATCCCCACCAAAATCAATGAATGGTATGCCAAAGCCACCCACTTTCTCACTCAATGGGGAAGAGCCAATGACATGGTGAAACAAGGCAAAACTAACCTCTCCTACCATTCATTCTCCTCTTCCTCCTCCCACCCCCAGAAAGACCCTGATGCTATGGATGTTGACACTATCAAAGTATCTAAGTTGATCCCAGAAGAGCAAAAGCACTGTATCGCCAAAGGACTCTGTTTCTGCTGCTGAAAACCTGGACACCTCTTAGGCAACTGCCCCAACTTCTCTTCCCAGCCAAAGAAAACCGGAGAAAGGAAGGTTAGAAAAATCAAAGAAGTCCTGAAGCTAGTAGAGGTTGAGGACGATGATGAAGAAGAACCCATAGCAAAGATCTCCTTCATCTCACCAAACGAGGATTTTTAAAACAGAGACCTTCTCCAATGCAAGGCTCTCCCTCTTTTATGTGTGCTCCTGTACTTGTATCATTGATTACCAAACAATCCATGCAAATCCCCATTGAAATCGTCAAACCCTCACACCTAAAAGCCATTGGAACTCACACCCTCATCGACTCTGGAGCACAAATCTCTTGCATTGACTGGGACTTTGTTCAAAAGCATCATCTCCTGAAAGAATGACTCCCCTCTCCCATCACTGTCAAAAATGTTGACCAATCCTTGAATAAAAACGGTCTTATCCATTTCTCCACCACACTTTATGTCTGCATCAGACAACTCATGCATCATGTCACATTCTACATCCTCAACTGTGGAAAAGAGAACGTAATCCTTGGACTCCCCTGGCTTAGACAAGCCAACCCCACCATCGACTGGATTAAGCAAGAACTATCCATCTCCCTCAACTCTGACCAATCCAAGGAATTATACTACAATCGTACCAAACCAACCCCCACCCCCCTGACACCCACCCCTTGACCACCTTGACATATACAAGTTGACTCCATCTGGGATGGACACCTCTACGACTACATGAAAAAGGACACTGAGGCCCAATACCTCCAACGAGCCAATGACAACTGAGTCATCAATTGAATCATGCATTGCAGATCTTGCTTCATCCCCTCAGCCACCATTGCCAAACTCACAATGGCAACAGAGCTAGCCATGGCAGCTGAATAGGCCAAACCAAAGGCAACTCTCCCACCCAAATACTCCACCTTTTCCTCTGTCTTCTCAAAGGAAGCAACCAACCACATTCCCCCCAGCCAACCCTATGACCATGAGATCAACCTCGACAACTCTTTCACCCCAAAAATTGGCAAACTCTACCCCCTCTCCTCTGATGAGAAAGCTGCTACAGAAGCCTTCCTCAACAAAAATCTCAAGGCAGGAAAAATTCGCCCATCCAACTCCCCCCAAGCTGCCCCCTTCTTCTTCATTAAAAAGAAAGATGGTGGCCTTTGACCCTGCCAGGACTACTGATACATCAATGAGCATACCATCTGCGATGCCTACCCCCTTCCCCTCATATCTGATCTTGTCGATAAACTTAAAGGTGCCAAAACTTTTACCAAATTTGATGTTCGCTGGGGATACAACAACGTCCACATCAAAGATGGTCATCAATGGAAAGCAGCATTCATCACCACAAAGGACTGTTTGAACCAACAGTCATGTTCTTTGGTCTTTGCAACTCCCCTGCCACCTTCCAACAATTTATGAATGACTCCTTCTGTGATATGATCACAGAAGGATGGTTAGTCATTTACATGGATGACCTCCTCATCTTTTCCCCTGATGCCAAAACCCACAAGGAACAAACTAAACAAGTACTCTGATGCATGACCAAGTTAGATCTTCACCTCAAACTCAAAAAATGCAAGTTTGCTACTGACAAGGTTGAATACCTTGGCATGATCGTATGCCCTGATGAGCTTGCCATGGACCCAGTAAAACTGGATGGCATTTGTGAATGGCCAACCCCTGCCAAAGTCAAAGACATCCAATCCTTCCTAGGATTTGCCAACTTCTACCAACAATTTATCCCCAACTACTCCAACATTGCACATCCCCTCCTTGATCTCATAAAGAAAAACCAACCCTGGGACTGGTCTCCCAGGTGCCAACAATCCTTTGACAAACTCAAATGACTATTCCTCAGTCGTCCTATCCTCCATCTCCCAGACCCTGCCTGCCCCTTTGCCATCGCCACTGACACCTCCAAATACACCTCTGGCAGAGTCCTCCTCCAAACTGATGCCAATGGAGATTGGCATCCTTGTTCCTATCTCTCACAGTCCTTCTCCTCCACTGAACACAACTATGACATTTATGACAGGGAACTCCTCACTGTCATTCATGGTCTCAAAGCCTGGCGCCACTACCTCCAAGGATCCCCCTTCCCTGTCGAAGTCTTCACTGATCACAAAAACCTCACATACTTCTGCCAACCTCAGAAACTCAACCAATGACAGGCTTGTTGGTTGCTTGATATCTCAGACTTTGACCTCCACTTAACCCATGTCCCTGGTACCTCTCTTGCTGCACCAGATGCCCTCTCTCGCCACCCAGATCTTCTCCCACTGACCAACAAGAATAATGACAATGTAACCCTCCTTCCTGACACCCTTTTTGTCAACCTCATTGACACCTCCCTCCAAACCAAACTGGCTGCCTCCTCTGCTTCTGACCCCCTTGTCCTAGATGTGCTACACGCCACCACTGGTGACATCCCCACCCAATTCCGCTCTTGTCTCTCCAACTGGCAATATGATGCTGGCATCCTCACCTTCCAAGGACATGTCTATGTTCCTCCTGACCTTCACCACTCCATTGTTGAACGACACCATGACCACACCTCTGCTGGTCACCCTGGATATCTCAAAACTCATCAACTTGTTGCCGCTGAGTTTTGGTGGCCTGGCCTTGCTCAGTTCGTGTGAAAATACGTCAAGGGGTGCACCCTCTGTCAATCCTCCAAAGTGAACACCCATCCTACCTCCCCCCCCCTCTCCCCCATCGTTTCCTCCTGCTCTATTCCCTTTCGACAGATCTCTTGTGACCTCATCACTGACCTCCCTGTCTCCTCTGGCTTTGACAGTCTTTTGGTTGTGGTCAACCATGGACTTACTAAGGGGGTGATTCTCTGCCCTACTAAGAAATCTGTCTCCACTGAAGGATTCGCCTCCCTTTTCTTTCATAAAGTCTACACCCAGTTTGGCCTCTACAACAAAATTATCTTGGACCATGGACCCCAGTTCACTTCCTCCTTCACAAAAGAACTTGGATGACTCCTTGGATACAACCTCTCCCTCTCCACTGCATATCACCCTCAATCCAATGGAGAAACTGAACGGGTAAACCAAGAAGTGGAAACCTATCTTCAGATCTTCTGTGGCAATTCCCCTTCCACATGGTCTGACCTCATCTCTCATGCTGAATTTGCACACAACCACTGCCCTCATTCCATCACCAATAAATCCCCATTCTTCCTCATGATGGGATTTGAACCCTGCCCCCTCCCCACTATCATCACCAAAACCAATCTTCCTGCAGTTGAAGAACAACTCAAACTCCTCTCTGCAGCAAAAGACAAAGCCCTGGCAGCCCATGAACTTGCTAGACAAGTTATGAAATCCCGTTTCCATGGAAAATTCACTCCCTTCTGTAAAGGTGACAAGGTTTGGCTAGAAGCCTGAAACCTGAAATGCCTTATCTCCCATCCGAAGTTTGCTCCCAAACAAGAAGGTCCATTTACCATTACTCAGGTCCTTTCCTCCCTTACTTACAAACTCTACCTCCCATGAACATGGAAAATACACCTGGTCTTCCATGCATCTCTGTTATCACCCTATCATGAAAATGACATACATGGACCAAACTTCCCTTCCCCTCCACCTGACCTTATCAACAGAGAAGAGGAATACAAAATGGAAAAGATTATCTGGCACTGTGGAACCCCAAACAACCGAAAATTCCTAGTCTGATGGAAGGGATATTCAGCTGAAGAAGACTCCTGGTTACCTGAATCAGAGCTTAACCATGCCAAGGAAATCTTATCTGAGTATAAAACTCTCCACCCTCATGTCTTTCCCTCCCCATCCCTAGTACTGCCCATGAAACCCAAGCATGTCTGCTCCTGCTAGATCTCCCTCTCCCACTACTGCTACCACCGGCTGGACCACCCCCCTATTCTATTGCATCCAAGGCCTTGATTCCACTAATTACAACCCAGGCATTCCCTGACCTATGTCCCCCCCTTTACGTCTCCCTGCTCTTGACCCAAACCCAGTTGTCTCCATAGAACTACCACTCTATGCCCAACGCATCCATCCTGACCCCTTCCCCATCACTGAACAATCTTCACTTATGCTCCTCCTTGAAACCCCCCATCTCCTTACCCCCCTTTGCACCCATTTAGAACCTTTCTCCCCCCTTGATACCCTTCTTCTTCTTTTCCAAGAAATCCATAGCCTCTACCCCCTTGCCAACCAGATGTCTGACTACCCTATGGAACATGTTGCCACTCTCCATGAAACCCGCACTGAGCTCACCAACCTCATCCTTTCCATCATGCATCAATTGGAGATGGACAAACTAGCCAAGGACGTTCTACAGTATATCCAAGAACTTGATGAGCATCGCTGCCTCCACCAGAACCCATCCCCAGAAGCCTCTGAAGAACCCCTTGTTATGCTTGGTCTGGGTAGGAATGAGTGTAGGCTCAAAGAACTATCTGTAGGTCAAGGGTTCAAGATGTTCAGACAAGGGTGCTTGCCAAAAGGTCAAAGGGTTCGTCTGACAATGAGGTCAACGAAGGAGTTTGAGAAAATCATCTGATGATGAGGTCGACGAAGTGGTCCAAGGGAATTGTCCAACAATGAGGCCAATGAAGAGGTTCAAGGGAATCATCCGATGATGATGTTGACAAAGGAGTTCAAGGAGATCAAAGGTAAGATTGAGCAGGACTAAGCTAAGGATACATCAAGTAAAGCGATGGCTTAAGTACTGCGAAGAATAGAAACTAATAGAAGGTCATGGAAGGTTTGTTACTAAGCGAAAGAAGATAGAACCTTCCATGAGAAACAGAAGTTTAGATAACAAGAATAGAAAGCAGAAATGAAAGGTGTGCGATGAACATGTTGCATGTTCTAGAGCACTCTAAAGAAAGTAAAAAGGTACTGGGTTGGGCCGGTCTATTGTATCCAAAGAAGTAAGCAGAAATGAATCATAACATTACCCCTGGAGTACATTCAAAGTCACTATGATGAATAAAATCAAAAGAAAGAATCAGAAATCCATGCACCTATCTCCACCAGGGGAACCAGTCATGTTAGCATATGCCGAGTCTTCATATCCTGGGTTGTTATCATTCAGGTCAAGATCAGCAAGTTCAGGGTCAGGGGAGGGACAATGGTGACATTGACAAGGGTGAGGGGTTCAACGATGACGATAAGAAGGGGGAGGAATCGGTCTGGGAGCTGAACCAGAGCCAGAGGACAGGGGGTTAGAGAGTCATTCAATGAGGGGTTGGGGTGGTGCAGGATCAGAACACCTAGAACGTGTGGAAGAAGCTGAAGAGGAGGAGTTTATGGGGTTGAGGGTATGAGGACGAGGATGGCGAGGGCAACGATGTTGGGTGTGACCAGGATGGTGATGAGCACAGTGGGGGCAGATGTAATATGGACAGTTGATACAGATGTGGGAGAGCCGGTGGCAGTGGAAGCATGCTCGACTGTAGAGGTAATGATCAGGAGAGAGGGGTATATTATGTTGCCCTTCCCAACTTACTTCAGCTCATTCCATGACAGCTAGTTCCTCGAGGGTGAGGGGTTCTTCAGAAGCTTCTAGGGATGGGTTTTGGTGGAGATGTTGGCGTTCATCAAGCTCTCGGGTGTAATGTAGAACATCCATGGCTAATTTGTCCATTTCCAGCTGATGCATGCTGGAAAGGACGAGGTTGGTGAGCTCAGAGTGAGTTTCATGGAGGGTGGCGACATGTTCCATGGGGTAGTCAGACATCTGGTTGGCGAGGGGGTAGAGGCTGTGGATTTCTTGGAAGAGAAGAAGGAGGGTATCAAGGGGGGAGAAAGGTTCTAGATGGGCACGAAGGGGGGTAAGAAGGTGGGGGGTTTCAAAGAGAAGCATAAGGGAAGATTGTTCAGTGATAGGGAATGGGTCAGGATGAATGCGTTGAGCATAAAGAGGTAATTCAACCGAGATGACCAGGTTTGGGTCAAGAGCAGGGAGGTGTAGGGGAGGAGACATAGGTTGGGGAATACCCGGGGTGTAATTAGTGGAGTCAAGGCCTTGGAT
>JBBPLE010000548.1:0-21259 GCA_038089675.1 Boletales sp. KT-2023b | reverse complement strand
TGGTGGAAGACCATATGTTGAGCCTATTCAGCCCCATTCTCTAGGACCTATGAATATTCAATGTCCCAATTGTCATGCTCTTCACTTCATTTCAGAAAAGCTTGCCAACTCTGGTGTTTGTAGTCCTCACTTTGGCATGTGCTGTCTTCAGGGTCAGGTCATTCTTCCTCATATTCAACAATGGCCACATATCCTTCAAGATCTCTTTGATGACCCTCAGGATTATAGAGAGTTCAAAAAGAAAATATGTCAATATAACAACACTTTGGCCTTTACTTCTATGGGTATTGATATAGATAACCAAGCCATTCAAGGATCTGGATCTTCATCATTCTGCATTCATGGCACACTCCATCATCTTATGGGAGCTCTTATACCACCAGATGGTCTCCAATCTTCCTTTGCCCAGCTGTATATCTATGATCCTCAAGAGGCAACTGATAGGCATGTTCAAACCAATCCTCAATTGGATGCTGGAATCTTGCTGGAGTTGCATACCACTCTTAGGGACATTCACCCTTATGCTCTACTTTACAAACAGGCCTATGAAATTATGAGGGTAAGTCTAAGTCTATATTTTTTTTGGTCAACTATTCAAGCTTATGATTATAATTGAATATTTCCAGGCCAAGCCTCCAGAGGAGCATACCAGTGTACACATGAGACTTCATCTACAACAAGGCAATGATGCTAGAAGATATAACTTGCCCACTGTGGATGAGATAGCTGCAATAGTTTCAGGAGATGGCTCACAGAATGTTGGAGTGGATCATGATATTATTCTTAGACTTCAAGGTGGTGGTCTATGTCACATCAGCAACCTCCATCCATCCTATCTGCCCCTCCATTATGTTCTCTTCTTTCCACATGGGGAGGAAGGCTGGCATTTGAACATTCCATTGCAGAATCCTAATGGCCATTCCCATCACTCCAAGAAGGTCACTCAGCTTCTCTGGTATGCTTATAGGCTGCATATATGTCCACTAGACATAGAGCCATCCAATCTCTTCAAAGGTGGTAGACTTTTTCAGCAATTGGTCTGTGATGCTTGGGCCTCCATTGATCAATGCAATCTTACATGGGCTGCCAATAATCAAACAAGACTCAGAGCTGATCTCTATCAAGGATTGCAAGATTGCATGGCTCAAGATGGTGTGCAAGATATGGCCCAGGTTGTACATGTTCTTCTTCCCTCCACTTACAAAGGTGGACCTTGCTATATGCAGCAGCTCCTTCAGGACTCTGTGGCAATATGTTGTGAATATAGAAAGCCTGACCTTTTCCTCACCATGACTGCCAATGGAAGTTGGCCAGAGATCACCCAAAATCTCCTTCCAGGTTAGTTTTCTCATTTATTGCATTTGATCACAATCTGACCACATCCATGATAATAGGCCGAAGTGCTGTAGACAGGCCTGATCTGGTCACAAGAGTTTTTCATGGCAAACAGCAAGCCTTGCTCAAGAAGATTCATGATGGCTATTATGGCCAGGTGGCAGGCTTTGTCTATACCATTGAATATCAAAAGTGTGGTCTTCCTCACATGCATCTCTTGATTTTCTTGGAAGAGCCAGACAAGATTTGTACTGTGGAACAAATTGATGCCATCATCTCATCTCAGCCCAAATTCCAGACCCTCAAATCCATGCTTCATGGTCCTTGCACTCCTCAAAGGTGTATTGAAAACAATGTCTGCAAAAAGTGCTTTCCCAAGTCCTTTTCTGCTGTCACCATCATCAAAGAGGATGGCTATCCTGACTATGCTTGCCCTGAGAATGGAAGGACCATTCAAAAGGGAGAGAATGTCTTTGACAATAGCCATGTGGTACCCCATCCTAGGGAGCTGGTGGTGGAGTTTGACTGTCATATTAATCTGGAAGTCTGTGGTTTTATCAAGGCTGTCAAGTATATCCACAAGTACATCTATAAGGGTCCAGATCATGCCACCATTCAAACAGAAGGTCATGATGAGATTCACTCCTATCTTGATGCCAGATATATCTCCTCTACCCAAGCATGTCACAACATCTTTGAATTTCCCATGCATATGGAATGGCCAGCCATTTATCATCTTCCAGTTCATCTTCCAGACAGGCAAAATGTTGTCTTTCATGCTGAAGCCAACTTGGAGGAGGTAGTCAACAATGCCAAGGACACTCAACTACTTGGATGGTTCAAGGCAAACCAGGATCCTGATCTCATTGCTGCAGGTGCACAAAACTATCTCTATCAGGAGTTTCCCAAGAGGTTTGTTTGGAATAAGCAACAAGCTGTATGGAGGGTTCATCAAAGATACAAGGCCATTGGACACATGTACTCTATTCCTGCCACTGCTGGAGAGGCTTTTTACTTGTATCTTTTGCTTACTATGGTCAAAGGTGAGATTTCTTATAATCTATAGATAATCTAGAGCTAATGGTTTCTCTTTGTAGGGGCTACTTCCTATGAGGATCTTCAGACAGTCAATGGCCAGCTCCATAATTCCTTCAAAGAGGCCTGTTGTGCACATGGTCTTTTGCAAGATGATAGAGAATGGTTGTTGTGGCTTCAGGAGGCTGCTCATTACAGCATGGGCTATCAATTGTGCTGTTTGTTTGTCATCATCCTGATCCATTGCTCTCCTGTGGACCCTGATCACTTATGGGAGGCATCTAAAAACAATCTCTATGATGATCTTCAATACTATCTCATTCATACCCTCCACATTCCTGAGCCTACCCAGAACCAAGTCTATGATTATGGCTTGCATCTCATAGTCCAAGACCTCAGGAGACATGGCAAGAACTTGCAGGACTACCCATCTATGCCTAGACCATAGGGTAACTGGAATCAACAGCAGGGAAATCAGCTTACCAATGAACAAAGAGCATATGATAGACAAGAGAGGCAAGCATTTGTGGACAGAGGCCTTCCTACCTTGAATCTCCAACAAAGAGCTCTCTACAATGCAGTCATGAATAGTGTCATCAACTCCAATGGATCCATGTTCTTTCTTCATAGTGGTGGTGGATGTGGCAAGACTTATCTGGCCAACTTGATTGCTGCTGCTGTCCATGCAAGAGGAGAGATTGTCCTATGTGTTGCATCTACTGGTCTTGCATCCCTTCTTCTTCCTGGTGGTCATACAACACATTCATGCTTCAAGATCCTCATTCCCTGCCATGAACAAAATACCTACAACATCAAAAAGGATGACCTCAACCATCAGCTCCTTCAGCAGGCATCTCTCATTATCTGGGATGAAGCAGGATCTCAGCATCATCATGTGGTGGAGTCTGTGGATCACACTTTGCATGATCTCCTTAATAAAGACCTACTACCATTTGGAGGAATCACTGTCCTGTTTAGTGGAGACTTCAGACAAATTCTTCCTGTCATCCAGCATGGCTCCAGAGAACAGATTGTTTCTGCTACTCTCACCCACTCCAATCTTTGGGCAAACATGTCTATCCACCATCTCATTCAAAACATGCATCTTGGCCAAGATCCTGAATCTGATGACTGGGCACAGCAACTCCTTCACATTGGTGTTACTGATGGAGATGTGGTCCTTCCTGACCATATGCACTGTGACAATGACATGCCATCTCTTATCAATGCCATTTACTCTGAGCTCCTTGCTGGAAACCATCCTCTTGATCAGTACTTTTTGGATCACACTATCCTTGCTCCCAGGAATGTCCAGGTCCATGAGATCAACTCCACTATCCTCAACTCTGTGGAACCTCAGGAGAAGATGACCTATCTTAGTGCAGATTCTGTTACTGAAAGAGATTATGACTACATTCAGCCAGAAGTCTTGCATACCTTCAACCCCTCTGGATTTCCCCTTCACCATTTGGAGCTCAAGAATGGTGCCCCACTCATGTTGCTGTGCAATCTGGATCCTCTGCATGGTCTCTACAATGGTACTCAATTGAGGCTCATCAGATCCACTCCACAAATCCTGGAGTGTTGTGTGTCGGGTAGGGAAGGCAATGACAATGTGGTCTTTATTCCTAGGATGGCCCTTGATAGTGGTTTGGAGGATTCTCCTGTTCCATTTTGTTGATTGCAATTTCCTGTGCATCTGGCCTATGCAATGACCACCATCAACAAGTCTCAAGGTCAAACACTGAAGCATGTTGGGCTGAACTTGAAGTCACCTATTTTCTCTCATGGACAACTCTATGTGGCCCTTTCACATTGTACTCATCCTAGAAACATCAAAGTTCTGTTTCCTGATGATGCAGAAAACCCAGGAAATACCAAAGTGACAAATGTAGTTTGGAATGAAGTATTTAGAAACTTGGAAATATGATTTGTACTATAGATTTTGTAATGTATAGTTTGAAGGTTCAAAAAGTTATAGAACTTGAAGCTTTCAATGAAAGCTCAAATGATTTTGTGAAAGGCACAAGAGTGTATATGAACAACTGTCTATAAAAACTAGGATGATTGTGCCGAAGGCACAACAGCATGGATCAACACCTAGTCAAAACTCTGTGAGACAACAAGGGTGGCAAGTACATGAGCAATGCAATGCTCAAATTGTTAAGCAGCTGAATCAGGCAGCTGGAGTTCACTGTCAGAAACTAAGTATATTGAGCAGTATGGATACTACACACCTGGAGTTCACTGTCAGAAACTAAGGAAAGTGAAGACAGTGAACTCCAAACTATAAACTCTGTGGTAAACAAAGGAAAATAATGTGCCACAGTGTGGCTGAACAACTAAATAAGGAAAACAACAAAAAACAGGGAAGTGCACAATCAGAACTGTAACACACACCCCTGATTGTGCATTGGTGCAAAATCAACTAAATTGTCTGAAATGGGGCAAGTCCAAGCAAAGAACAAAAATGTGTGACTTTTACTCTGGGTAGTGCCTTTGTGAGAAGATCAGCAGGCATATTCGAAGTAGGAATGAAAGAAGGCAAAATAACAGCATTATCTACCATATCTCTGAGCCAGTACCACCAGAGATCCAGGTGCTTCATCCTGCCATGGTGCTCTGGATGCTTCACCACCTGGATTGCAGACTGATTGTCCATATGGAGTGTCAAGGGGCCATTCACCTGAAAGCTGAGTTCCTGCATCAACTTGCACATCCAGACGATCTCCTTGCCAGCCTTGCATGCAGCAACATACTCTGCCTCAGTGGTGGACAGTGCAATGATGGTTTGATGCTTAGACATCCATGAGACAATGCCAGTACCAATTTTGATGACATATGTGCTTGTGGACTGTCCAGTGTCCTTGCAGCTGCCATGATTTGCATCAGAGAATGTGGTGAAGAGTTGGGAAGATGAGGAGGGATCAGGCGAGTAAGTGATGCCATAGTTCATCATCCCTTTGATGTAGCAAAACAAGTGCTTGACTGCATTCCAGTGGACTACACCAGGATCCAAGGTGAATGACGCGAGTTGACCTACAGTGAAGGTGATGTCTGGGCAAGTGGTACATGATAGGTACTGCAGAGAGCCCACAGCACCACCATAGTCGACCAAGTGCATAAGGTTGCACTCCTCAGATGTTTTGGGGGATTGCTCACACAACAGGCAAAGACCAGGGTCCATTGGAGTTTGGACTGGCTTGCAATCAGCCATGTTGAAGTGGGCAAGCATGTCAGTGCAGTACTGCTGCTGGGAGATGGTGAGGGAGTGCTTTGGGTGATCTTGGTCAATCTTGATACCCAGAATCTCTGTGGTTGGGCCCAGATCACACAGTTTGAAATGTTTGTTCAAATCATTGATTGCTTGCTTGATTGCAGGCAGGGACTGTGATGTGAATGTCATATCATCCACAAAGACAGGCAGAATGATTCAGACATTGTCTTGCACAAAGACATAGACTGAGGCTTCCAAGTATGCCTGTGAAAAACCCATAGACTCAAGAATGGACTGCATCTTGTGATTCCAGCAATTTCCACCTTGCCTGGTGCCATACAGTGCTTTCTTGAGCAAACACACTCGCTCCTTGTGGTTGCCCTCTGCAAAGCCCTCAGGCTGCTCCATATAGACATCACAGTCCATTTCACCATTGAGGTAAGCATTCAAAATGTCCACAGACCACAGGTGCAGGTCGTGGATGGCTGCGAGTGCCAAAATGACATGCAAGGTGGGCAAATGGACTGTGGGGGCGAAAACCTTGAGGAATTCAAATCCTGGACACTGGGAGAAGCCCTGGGCGATGAGACATCCCTTTTATCACTCAAAGGAGCTATCAGCATGAAATTTCTTTGTGAATACCCACTCAGACCCAATGACTGGTCAATCCTTGGGTTGATCTACTAGTGTCCACATCCCATTCGTCTTGTGAGCGGCGAGCTCATCCAGGGCAGCTTGTCTCCATTCGGCAACATTGTTCAGTATCATGGCATCCTTCAATGTCCTGGGGTATGCAGTACCAGATGCAAAACACTGTGCAATGTCAGCCTCTTCATCATCCAAGTTGTCTGCATTGTCTGTGAGTTGGGCAGGACTGAGTTTCCACCATTCGCATGGTAGCTGGCATGTTCTGCAAGGCAAACGCACTCCAATGCCAATTGGTTCATAAGCCAGTGCAGGGAGTGGTGTGTGAGGCAGCTCTGGCAAAGGCTGAGGAGCAGCAATGGGTGTCACAGGATCTGGCAAAGGCTGAGGTGCAGCAACTGGAGTGTTGGGTTCTGCATCCTGTTTGTTGTCCACAGGAGCAGCAGGAGGCCCCCCCACAGGATGTAGAACCACAGGAGGATCAGGACTGCTTTCATCGTCATCATAACTAACTGGAGCCTGTGTATGGAATCACAGGCTGGGAATGAAGTGGTGGAGTATCAGCAGCTAGGATTAGGGTTGTATGCTCATCAAAGTCTGCATGCTCTGAAATGACTGTGCACTTTGTGGTTGGGTTATAGAACTTCCAGCCCTTGTACCCATCAGGATACCCAATGAACACACACTTCTCAAAGTGTGGGCACAGCGCAGCACATTTGTCCTTCTGGATATGCACATAAGCAGTTGATCCCCAGACTCGCAAATGGGAGACATCTGGTTTGCAACTGTGCCATAGCTCGAATGGAGTAGCATCATCCAGTGCTGCTGTGGGACATCAGTTCCATACATGAACCAGTGCGGCAAGCGCTTCACCCCAAAATGCCATTGCAAGCCCAGATTCCCATAACATAGCAGTTATGCACTCAGATAGCACCTGGTTGGCACACTCTGCCACTCCATTCTGCTGTGGACGTGCATGAACTGTGTGCTGGCACTCAATACCGCACTCAGTCATGAATTTGAGCATTGCATTGCTCATGTACTTGCCACCCTTATCATCTCACAAGGTTTTGATCTTTTGCTCGCTCTGGTTTTCTGCAAATGCCTTGAACTGCTTGAAGGCCTCGAAGACATCTGACTTGGCATGAATTGGCAACACAAAGTGATATCAAGAGTAATTGTCGATGAATGTGACCCAGTAGCAGTACCCAGAGAATGTCGCATATGGCAGTTGGTGCACATCTGAGTGCACAAGCTCTAGAGGGCAAGAAATGCATGATGTAGAGCTAGGGAATGGATTTGCAGTCATCTTGCCAGCCAGGCATGGCTCGCAGATTGGATCAGGTGGCGATTTCATGTTGAGCTTCATCCCAGTCACCATTTCGCACTCAAACAGCTGTTTGACATCAGCAATGTTATTGTGTGCAAATCAGCGATGCCAGAGAGACAAATCAAGTGGAACTGTGGTTGCAGGGTGTGCATGTTCAGTCACAGGCTGAGTCATGCCATCGAGGAACACTGCATTATGGCTATTGATTGTGGTGACAAAGAGCAGTGGCCCAGATTGGTGCAAAAATGTCATGTGTGGCATTGATATTCACAACAATGGATGAATGTCGGGTGAGATATAACACAGCGAGGAGGTTGTTCCATAGCTCAGGGACATGCAAAATGTTTGAGAACTCCACTGCTTGACCTCTCTTTCCCTCTATCACTGGGTGGAATAACACAGACCCGACCCCAGCCAAATAGATGATGGTATTGTCAGCAAGCTTGATTAGGACGTGTTTGGGGGTATATTTGTGAAGCCAATGACGATGGGGTGTCATATGAGAAGTGGCCCCCAAGTCTGCATTCCAGTCATGGTCAGCATCAAGTTGGAGCAGAGGGAATGGGTCAGAAGTGTCACTGGAATGAAGACTTGCATTTCTGGCCTTCTCAACCACTTCCTGAGGACCTGGGGATGTCCCAGTCGTCATCTGTGCCTGCTCAGGCCTTTTCTCCCTGTTCTTCTGTGACTTATAGTACTTCTTCGCCCTTTGCAGTGAATAGCACTTGCACTGGCAGTGCCCAGACTTCTCGCAGAATGAGCATGGCAAATTTGTGGCACAACCGCAGCCAGATGAAGCAGAGAGCACAACATCAGCAGGAGTGGATGCAGTTGCATCTGGATGAGGGTGGTGGTTGATTTCCTCGGCCTGGAATGCTGCTTTGACCTTGTCCTTGTCAAGATCAGTGAGGAGAGCGAGGGATGAGATAAAATGGTTGTATTCTGGGCCGAGTGAGCAAATCATGGCCATGCAGGTCAGCTCATTGTCCAGTTTCGCTATGTTGAACAAAGAGCTGCAGAGGTCCTTGATGCAAAGCATGGATTCTTTGACTCTAGCAGCAAGGGCAGGGAGTGACTCCTCAGGGCACTTCCAGATGTTGAAGAACTCGTCATAGGCCACAAAGCAACTACTGGCTTTCTGTTGGACAAAAACAAGCTTGAGTGCGGCCCAAGCCTGGGTAGGATCATCCTGGGTTGCTCGGATGTGGACTCGCTGGTCAGGAGCAATGTTGAGCATTAGCTCATCAGCTGCTCTGTCTTGTTTGATGTCCCAGGCAGTCTGGTTGGCTCCAGCTGCGCTTGGGCGAGTTTCTGTGCCACTGACAAGCCTCCAGAGGCCTTTGAGCACAACAGAGCCTTCATCTCCTCACTCCAAGTGATGTAGTTGTTGCCAGAGAGAGGCTGAATGCAGTGGGAGTGGGATTGTTGTTCTGAGGACATGGTTGGTGTGCAATGAAAATTTTCGTCAAGTGAGGACTGATGGATATGAGGCAACTAGAGCGCAGGGCTCATAACCTGTTAAACAGCTGGAATGGGGCAGCTGGAGTTCACTGTCAGAAACTAATATATTGAGCAGTATGGGTACTACACACCTGGAGTTCACTGTCAGAAACTAAGGAAAGCAAAGACAGTGAACTCTGAACTATAAACTCTGTGGTAAACAAAGGGAAATAATGTGCCACAATGTGGCTGAACAACTAAATAAGGGAAAAGCAACAAAAACAGCAAAGTGCACAATCAGAACTGTAACAACCTGAGCAAGCACAGACGATGACTGGGACATCCCCAGGTCCTCAGGAAGTGGTTGAGAAGGCCAGAAATGCAAGTCTTCATTCCAGTGACACTTCTGACCCATTCCCTCCACTCCAACTTGATGCTGACCACAACTGGAATGCAGACTCAGGGGCCACTTCTCATATGACACCCCATTGACATTGGCATCGCAATTATACCCCCAAACGCATTCCAATCAAGCTTCCTGACAATACCATCGTCTATTCAGCTGGAGTTGGGTCTGTGTTATTCCACCTAGTGATAGAGGGAAAGAGAGGTTGAGTGGTCCAGTTCTCGAATGTTTTGCATGTCCCTGAGCTACAGAACAACCTCCTCACTGTGTTGTATCTCACCTGACATTCATCCATTGTTGTGAATATCAATGCCACACATATGACATTTTCACACCAATCTAGTCCACCACTGTTCATCACCACAATCAACAGCCACAATGCAGCATTCCTCGATGGTGTGACTGTGCCTCTGACTGAACATGCACAACCTGCAACAACAGTTCCACTAGATCTGTCGCTCTGGCACTGCCGATTTGCACACAACAACATTGCTGACGTCAAATGGCTGTTTGAGTGCAAAATGGTGACTGGGATGAAGCTCAACACCAAATTGCTACCTGATCCAATTTGCAAGCCATGCCTGGCAGGCAAGATGAGCTCAAATCCATTCCCTAGCTCTACATCACATGCTTCTCACCCTCTAGAGCTCGTCCATTCAGATGTGCACCAAGTGCCATATGTGACATTCTCTGGTTACTGCTACTGGGTCACATTCATCAACAATTACTCTCGATATTGCTTTGTGTTGCCAATTCGCACCAAGTCAGATGTCTTTGATGCATTCAAGCAGTTCAAGGCATTCACAGAGAACCAGAGCGAGCAAAAGATCAAAACTCTGCAAGATGACAAGGGTGGCAAGTACATGAGCAATGCAATGCTCAAATTCACAACCGAGTGCAGTATTGAGTGCCAGCACACAGTTCGTGCATGTCCACAGCAGAATGGAGTGGCTGAGCATGCCAATTGGATGCTATCTGAGCACATAACTGCTATATTACAGGAATCTGGGCTTACAATGGCATTTTAGGGCGAAGCGCTTGCCACACTGGTTCATGTATGGAATCAATGTCCCACAGCTGCCCTGGAGAATGCCACTCCATTCGAGCTCTGGCATGGTTGCAAAGCAGATGTCTCCCATTTGTGAGTCTGGGGATCAACTGCTTATGTGCATATCCAGAAGGATAAACGACTTGCGCTGCATCCACACTTTGAGAAATGCATCTTTATTGGCTATCCTGATGGGTACAAGGGCTGGAAGTTCTATAATCCTACCACAAAGTGCATAGTCATCTCAGAGCATGCAGACTTCAACAAGCATACAACCCTAATCCCAGCTGCAGGTGCCCCAACACTTCGTTCCCATCCTGTGATTCCATACACAGCTCCAGTTAGTTATGATTGTTACAATTCATTTCTGCTTACTTCTTTGAATATGATAGACTGGCCCAACCCGGTACCTATTTACTTTCTTTAGAGTGCTCTAGAACATGCAACATGTTCATCACACACCTTTCATTTCCGCTTTCTACTCTTGTTATCTAAACTTCTGTTTCTCATGGAAGGTTCTATCTTCTTTCACTTAGTAACAAACCTTCCATGACCTTCTATTAGTTTCTATTCTTCACAGTACTTAAGCCATCGCTTTACTTGATGTATCCTTAGCTTAGTCCTGCTCAATCTTACCTTTGATCTCTTTGAACTCCTTCATCAACATCATCGTCGGATGATTCCCTTGAACCTCTTTGTCAGCCTCATCATCAGACGATTCCCTTGGACCACTTCGTTGACCTCATCATTGGATGATTCTCTTGAACCACTTTGTCGACTTCATCATCAGACGATTCTCTTGAACTCCTTCATTGACCTCATCATCAGATGAACCCTTTGACCTTTTGGCAAGCATCCTTGTCCGAACATCTTGAACCTTTGACCCACAGATAGTTCTTTGAGCCTACACTCATTCCTACCCAGACCAAGTGTAACAAAAGGACTAAGCTCCTCTTTTGAGCTACCATCGCTGTAGTCTCTCACCATTTCCTCCCCTCGAACACCAAGAGCCCTTGAAAGGGCACTACGATGCTCTTACTGAGTCCCCTCAGAATCCCCCCCCTCCACCGAACCCTCTGACAAAGAAACCTTTACCCCTGCCCCGGACATCTCTCCCAGGGAACCAACACCACCTCTCCCCACCCCCACCGTAACCAGACCTCTCCTTCTCCCTCCCCCATCCTCTACTCCCATTCCCCCTTGTCAGTTTGTTCCCTCACACCCACTTCCTCCCTTCCTCCCCCCACAACCACCCCGTCCCACCATGACATCAAAACCAGTTGAACTTTGCATCAGTGCCCCTGAAAACTTTGATGGCGACTATGCCAAAGCCACCACCTGGTTGGACTCTGTCCAAACCTACCTCCTTGTTGACAAAGAAGTCTATACCACCGATGCCAAGAAAATAGCCTTCACCTTCTCATATATGACCAAAGGAGCCACCCTTACTTGGGCCTCCTCTTTCCAAAAAACCGCTCTCAGCATAAACAAAGGTTTTGGAACCTATGCAGACTTTATTACTGAGTTCAACACCACCTTCGAACACAGAGACACTGCCACCCTCTCCATTACCTGGCTCTCTTCTACCAAGATGGAAGGAAAACCCTCCCTTTCCAACCTCACCAAGTATATCTCCGAATTTCAAAACCATGTGCAGATCAGTGGGATCACCAACCAAAACATCCTTATAGGATACTTCTCCACTGGCATCTACATCAAACTCATGTGTCGCACCATGTCTATGGACACCATCCCCACCAAAATTGACAAATGGTATGCCAAAGCCACCCACTTCCTCACCCAATGGGGAAGAGCTGATGATATCGCAAAATGAGGCAAGACCAACTCCCCCTACCATTTGTTCTCCTCCTCCTCTTCCTTCTCCCACCCCCAGAGAGACCCTGACGCCATGGACGTTGATGCTATCAAAGTATCTAAGTTAACCCCAGAAGAGTGAAAACACTGTATCGCCAAAGGACTCTGTTTCCACTGTCGAAAACCTGGACACCTCTCAGGTGACTGTCCAAATTTCCCTTCCCAGCTGAAGAAAACCAGAGAAAGGAAGGTTAGGAAAGTCGAAGAAGTCCCAAGGCTAGTAGAAGTCAAGGACATTGACAAAGAAGAAACCATAGCAAGGATCTCCTTTGTCACACCCAACGAGGATTTTTAGAATGGAGACCTTCCCCAACACAAGGCTCTCCCTCTTTTACATGCACTCCTGTACTTGTATCGTCGATTACCAAGCAGTCAATGCAAATCCCCATTGAAATTGTCAAACCATCACACTTAAAAGCTGTTCGAACTCGTGCTCTTGTTGACTCTGGAGCACAAATCTCTTGCATCAATTGGGACTTTGTTCAAAAACATCGTCTCCTGAAAGAATGACTCCCCTCACCCATTGCCATTAAAAACATCGACCAATCCTCGAACAAGAATGGTCTTATCCATTTCTCCACCACACTCTATGTCTGTATTGAATGAACAACTCTTACACCGTGTCACATTCTACATCCTCAACTGTGGAAAGGAGAACGTAATCCTTGAGCTACCCTGGCTTAGACAAGTCAACCCCACCATCGACTGGACCAAGCGAGAACTATCCATCTCCCTTGACTCCAACCAATCCAAGGAGATATATTACAACCGTATCAAACCAACTCCTACGTCCCAGACACCAACCCCTCACCCACCCCAACATGTACAAGTTGACTCCGTCTGGGATGGACATCTCTACAACTACATGAAAAAAGATACTGAAGCCCAATACCTCCAACGAGCTAATGACAATCAAATTATCAATCAAATTATGCATTGCAGATCTTGTTTCATTCCCTCCACCACCATTGCCAAACTAACGATGGCAACTGAACTAGCTATGGCAGCCGAAAAGGCCAAACCAAAGGCAACCCTCCCCCCTGAATACTTGTCCTTTGCCTCTGTTTTCTCAAAAGAAGCAACCAACCACATTCCCCCCAGCCAACCCTATGACCATGAAATCAACCTTTACGATTCCTTCACCCTGAAAGTTGGCAAACTCTACCCCCTTTCCCCTGACAAAAAAGCTGCTACTGAAGCATTCCTCGACAAGAACCTCAAAGCAGGAAAGATTTGTCCATCCAACTCCCCCCAGGCTGCCCCCTTCTTCTTTGTTAAAAAGAAAGACAGTGGTCTACAACCCTGCCAAGACTATTGCTACATCAATGAACACACCATCTGTGACACCTACCCTCTCCCCCTCATATCCAACCTTGTTGATAAACTTAAAGGTGAACAGCTGGAATGGGGCAGCTGGAGTTCACTGTCAGAAACTAATATATTGAGTAGTATGGATACTACACACCTGGAGTTCACTGTCAGAAACTAAGGAAAGTGAAGACAGTGAACTCCGAACTATAAACTCTGTGGTAAACAAATCACAATAATGTGCCACAATGTGGCTGAACAACTAAATAAGGGAAAAGCAACAAAAACAGCAAAGTGCACAATCAGAACTGTAACACTCTGATCCTGGTGTAGCCCACTGAAATGTGGTCAAGCACTTGTTTCGCTACATCAAAGGGACAATGAACTATGGCATCACTTACTCACCTGATCCATCCACATCTTCCCAGCTCTTCACCACATTCTCTGACACAAATCATGCTGGCTGCAAGGACACTGGATGGTCCACAAGCACATATGTTGTCAAAATTGGCACTGGGTTGTCTTGTGGATGTCCAAGTGTCAAACCATCATTGCACTGTCCACCACTGAGGCAGAGTATGTGGCTGCATGTGAGGCTGGCAAGGAGATCATCTGGATGTGCAAGTTGATGCAGGAACTCGGTTTTCAGGTGAATGGCCCCTCGATGCTCCATATGGACAACCAGTCTGCAATTCAGGTGGCAAAGCATCCAGAGCACCATGGCAGGATGATGTTAAATGTTACAGTTCTGATTGTGCACTTTACTGTTTTCATTGCTTTTCCCTTATTTAGTTGTTCAGCCACATTGTGGCACATTATTTCCCTTTGTTTACCACAGAGTTTATAGTTCGGAGTTCACTGTCTTCACTTTCCTTAGTTTCTGACAGTGAATTCCAGGTGTGTAGTACCCATACTGCTCAATATATGAGTTTCTGACAGTGAACTCCAGCTGCCCCATTCCAGCTGTTTAACAGGTTATGAGCCCTGTGCTCTAGTCGCCTCATATCCATCACTCCTCACTCAACAAAAATTTTCCTCGCACATCCACCATGTCCTCAGAACAACAATCCCACTCCCACCGCATTCAGCCTCTCTTTGGCAACAACTACGTCACCTGGAGCAAGGAGATGAAGGCTCTGTTGCGCTCAAAAGGCCTCTGGAGGCTTGTCAGTGGCTTGGAAACTCACCCAACCACGGTTGGAGCTGACCAGACTGCCTGGGACATCAAACAGGACAGAGCTGCTGGCGAGCTGATGCTCAACATTGCTCCTGACCAGCGAGTCCATATCCGAGCGACCCAGGATGATCCTACCCAGGCTTGGGCCGCACTCAAGCTGGTTTTTGTCCAACAGAAAGCAAGCAGTCGCTTTGTCACCTATGACGAGTTCTTCAACATCTGGAAGCACCCCAAGGAGTCGCTCCCTGCCCTTGCTGCTAGAGTCAAAGAGTCTATGCTTCGCATTAAGGACCTTCGCAGCTCTTCATTCGACATTGCAAAGCTTGACGACGAGCTAACCTGCATGGCCATGATTCGCTCACTTGGCCCAGAATACAACCATTTTATCTCCTCCCTCGCTCTCCTCACAGATCTTGACAAGGACAAGGTCAAAGCAGCGTTCCAGACCGAGGAAATCAACCGTCGCCCTCGTCCGGATGCCACCTCTGCCACTCCTGCCAACTCTGTACTTTCTGCTTCATCTGGCTGCGGTTGCGCCGCAAATTCGCCATGCTCGTTCTGTGAGAAGTCTGGGCACTGTCAGTGCAAGTGCTATTCACTGCAGAGGGCCAAGAAGTACTACAAGTCACAGAAGAACAGGGAAAAAAGGCCTGAGCAGGCACAGACGACGACTGGGACATCCCCAGGTCCTCAGGAAGTGGTTGAGAAAGCCGGAAATGCAAGTCTTCATTCCAGTGACCCTTCTGACCCATTCCCTCCACTCCAACTCGATGCTGACCACGACTGGAATGCAGACTCGGGGGTCACTTCTCATATGATGCCCCATCGCCATTGGTTTCACAATTATGCCCCCAAACGCGTCCCAATCAAGCTCGCTGACAATACCATCGTCTATTCGGCTGGAGTCGGGTCTGTGTTGTTCCACCCAGTGATAGAGGGAAAGAGAGGTCGAGCGGTCGAGTTTTCAAACGTCTTGCACGTTCCTGAGCTACGGAACAACCTCCTTGCTGTGTTATATCTCACCCGACATTCATCCATTGTTGTGAATATCAATGCCACACATATGACCTTTTCGCACCAATCTGGGCCACCACTCTTCGTCGCCACCATCAACAGCCATAATGCAGCGTTCCTCGATGGCGTGACTCAGCCTGTGACCGAACATGCACGCCCTGCAACCACAGTTCCACTCAATTTGTCTCTCTGGCATTGCCGATTCGCGCACAATAACATCGCTGACGTCAAATGGCTGTTTGAGTGCGAAATGGTGACTGGGATGAAGCTCGACACGAAATCAGCACCTGATCCAATCTGTGAGCCATGCCTGGCTGGCAAGATGAGCTCAAATCCATTCCCTAGCTCTACCTCACACGCTTCTCGCCCTCTAGAGCTCGTCCACTCAGATGTGCGCCAAGTGCCATATCCCACATTCTCTGGGTACTGCTACTGGGTAGCATTCATCGATGATTACTCTCGATATCGCTTTGTGTTGCCTATTCATGCAAAGTCGGACGTCTTTGAGGCCTTCAAGCAGTTCAAGGCATTTGCAGAAATCCAGAGCAAGCGAAAGATCAAAACCTTGCGAGATGACAAGGGTGGCGAGTATATGAGCAATGCAATGCTCAAATTCATGACCGAGTGCGGTATTGAGCACCAGCACACAGTTTGTGCGCATCCACAGCAGAATGGAGTGGCAGAGCGCGCCAATCGGGTGCTATCTGAGCACATCACTGCTATGTTACAGGAATCTGGGCTTGCAATGCCATTTTGGGGCGAAGCACTTGCTGCACTGGTTCATGTATGGAATCGATGTCCCACAGCTGCCCTGGACAATGCTACTCCATTCGAGCTCTGGCATGGTTGCAAACCAGATGTTTCCCATTTGCGAGTCTGGGGATCGACTGCTTATGTGCATATCCAGAAGGACAAACGCACTGCGCTGCGCCCACACTTTGAGAAGTGTGTGTTTATTGGGTATCCTGATGGTTACAAAGGTTGGAAATTCTATAACCCAACCACAAAGCACACAGTTATCTCAGAGCGTGCAGACTTCGATGAGTGTACAACCATGATCCCAGCTACCGATGCTCCACCACATCACACCCAGCCTGTGATTCCCTACACAGCTCCAGTACTGGATGGCTATGATGACAATGAGGGCGTTTCTGACCCTCCTGCGATTCTACATCCTGTGGGGGGGCCTCCTGCTGCTCCTGCAGACGACGAACAGGATGCAGAACCCAACACCCCAGTTGCAGTGCCCCAGCCTTTGCCAGACCCTGTGACACCCATTGCTGCGCATCAGCCTTTGCCAGACCTGCCTCACACACCACTCCCTGCACCTGCTTATGAGCCAATTGGCATTGGAGCGTGTTTGCCTCGCAGAACATGCCAGCCCCCTCACGAATGGTGGAAACTCAGTCCTGCCCAACTCACAGACAATGCAGACGACTCAGATGATGAAGAGGCGGATATTGTGCAGTGTTTTGCATCTGGTACAGCCTACCCAAGGATGTTCAGGGATGGCATGAAGCAGGAGGATGCTGCAGAGTGGAGACAGGCTGCCCTGGACGAGTTCACAGCTCACAAGACGAATGGGACGTGGACACTGGTGGATCGACCCAAGGATCGACCAGTGATTGGATCCAAGTGGGTATTCACAAAGAAATTTCGTGCTGATGGCTCCTTTGAGCGATACAAGGGACGTCTTGTCGCCCAGGGCTTCTCCCAGCATCCAAGCTTTGAGTTCCTGGAGGTTTTTGCTCCCACAGTCCACTTGCCCACCTTGCGTGTCATTTTGGTGCTCGCAGCCATCCACAACCTGCACCTGTGGTCTGTCGACATTTCAAACGCTTACCTGAATGGTGAGATGGACTGTGATGTGTATATGGAGCAGCCCGAGGGTTTTGCTCAGGGTGACCGCAAGGAGCGAGTGTGCCTGCTCAAGAAAGCACTGTATGGGACCAGGCAAGGTGGAAATTGCTGGAATCGCAAGATGCGGTCGATTCTGGAGTCTATGGGCTGTTCACAGGCATACTCGGACACCTCGGTCTATGTCTTTGTGCAAGATGACGTCCGGATCATTCTGCCTGTCTTTGTGGATGATATGACATTTGCATCACAGTCCCTGCCTGCGATCAAGCAAGCAATCGCTCATTTGAGCAAACACTTCAAACTGCATGATCTGGGCCCAACCACAGAGATTCTGGGGATCAAGATCAACCGGGATCGTGCAAAATGCTCCCTCACCATCTCCCAGCAGCAGTACTGCACTGACATGCTTGCCCACTTCAATATGGCTGATTGCAAGCCGGTCCAAACTCCAATGGATCCTGGTCTCTGCTTGTCGCACAAGCAATCCCCCAAAACAGCTGAGGAGTGCAGACTGATGCACTCGGTTGACTATGGTGGTGCTGTGGGCTCTCTGCAGTACCTATCATGTACCACGCGCCCAGACATTGCATTCACTGTAGGTCAGCTCGCATCGTTCACGTCTGATCCTGGTGTGGCCCATTGGAATGCAGTGAAGCATCTGTTTTGCTACATCAAAGGGACAATGAACTATGGCATCACTTACTCGCCTGACCCCGCCTCACCTTCCCAGCTCCTCACCACCTACTCTGACGCAAACCATGGCGGCTGCAAGGACACTGGACGGTCCACAAGCGCATATGTCATCAAAATTGGCACTGGGATTGTCTCGTGGATGTCCAAGCGTCAAACAATCGTTGCACTGTCCACCACTGAGGCAGAGTATGTCGCTGCATGCGAGGCTGGCAAGGAGATTGTCTGGATGCGCAAGTTGATGCAGGAACTCGGACTTCAGGTGAATGGCCCCTCAACACTGCATTGTTACAGTTCTGATTGTGCACTTCGCTGTTTTTGGTGCTTTTACCTTATTTAGTTGTGTAGCCACATTGTGGTGCATTATTGTGATTTGTTTACCACAGAGTTTATAGTTCGGAGTTCACTGTCTTCGCTTTCCTTAGTTTCTGACAGTGAACTCCAGGTGTGTAGTATGCTTACTGCTCAATATACTAGTTTCTCACATTGAACTCCAGCTGCCTGATTCAGCTGCTTAACAATAAGCCGGTGCAGGGAGTGGTGTGTGAGGCAGATCTGGCAATGGCTGAGGCGCAGCGATGGGTGTTACAGGATCTGGCAAAGGCTGGGGTGCTGCAACTGGAGTGTTGGGTTCTGCATCCTGTTCATCATCCGCAGGAGCAGCAGGAGGCCCCCCCACAGGATGTAGAACCGCAGGAGGGTCAGAAACACGCTCATCATCATAACTAACTGGAGCTGTGTATGGAATCACAGGCTGGGAACGAAGTGGTGGAGCATCAGTAGCTGGGATTAGGGTTGTACGCTCGTCAAAGTCTGCACGCTCTGAAATGACTGTGTGCTTTGTGGTAGGATTATAGAACTTCCAGCCCTTGTATCCATCAGGATAGCCAATAAAGACACACTTCTCGAAGTGTGGGCGCAGTGCGGCACGTTTGTCCTTCTGGATATGCACATAAGCAGTTGATCCCCAGACTCACAAGTGAGAGACATCTGGTTTGCGACCATGCCAGAGTTCGAATGGAGTGGCATTGTCCAGGGCAGGTGTGGGACATTGATTCCATACATGAACGAGTGCTGCAAGCGCTTCGCCCCAAAATGCCATTACAAGCCCAGATTCCTGTAACATAGCAGTGATGCGCTCAGATAGCACCTGATTGGCGTGCTCTGCCACTCCATTCTGCTGTGGACACGCACGAACTGTGTGCTGGCGCTCAATACCGCACTCAGTGGTGAATTTGAGCATTGCATTGCTCATGTACTCGCCACCCTTGTCATCTTGCAGGGTTTTCATCTTTCGCTCGCTCTGGTTCTCTGTGAACGCCTTGAACTGCTTGAATGCCTCAAAGATGTCCAACTTGGCGCGAATTGGCAACACAAACCAATATCAAGAGTAATCGTCGATGAATGTCACCCAGTAGCAGTATCCAGAGAATGTCGCATATGGCACTTGGTGCACATCTGAGTGAACAAGCTCTAGAGGGCGAGAAGCGCGTGAGGTAGAGCTAGGGAATGGATTTGCAGTCATCTTGCCAGCCAGGCATGGCTCGCAGATTGGATCAGGTGGTGATTTTGTGTCGAGCTTTATCCCAGTCACCATTTCGCGCTCAAACAGCCGTTTGACATCAGCGATGTTATTGTGCGCGAATCGGTGATGCCAGAGAGACAAATCGAGTGGAACTGTGGTTGCAGGGCGTGCATGTTCAGTCACAGGCTGAGTCACGCCATCAAGGAATGCTGCATTATGGCTGTTGATGGTGGCGACGAAGAGTGGTGGCCCAGATTGGTGCGAAAAGGTCATATGTGTGGCATTGATATTCACAACAATGGACGAATGTCGGGTGAGATATAACACAGCGAGGAGGTTGTTCCATAGCTCAGGGACATGCAAAACTTCGAGAACTCCACCGCTTGACCTCTCTTTCCCTCTATCACTGGATGGAACAACACAGACCCAACTCCAGCCGAATAGATGATGGTATTGTCGGCAAGCTTGATTGGGACACATTTGGGGGTATAATTTTGAAGCCAATGGCGATGGGGCGTCATATGAGAAGTGGCCCCCGAGTCTGCATTCCAGTCGTGGTCAGCATCGAGTTGGAGCATAGGGAATGGGTCAGAAGGGTCACTGGAATGAAGACTTGCATTTCCGGCTTTCTCAACCACTTCCTGAGGACCTGGGGATATCCCAGTCATCATTTGCGCCTGCTCAGGCCTTTTCTCCCTGTTCTTCTGTCAGTTGTAGTACTTCTTCGCCCTTTGCAGTGAATAGCACTTGCACTGACAGTGCCCAGACTTCTCACAGAACAAGCATGGCGAATTTGTGGCGCAACCGCAGCCAGATGAAGCAGAAAGTATGTTAAACAGCTGAATCAGGCAGCTGGAGTTCACTGTCAGAAACTAGTATATTGAGCAGTAAGCATACTACACACCTGGAGTTCACTGTCAGAAACTAAGGAAAGCAAAGACAGTGAACTCCGAACTATACACTCTGTGGTAAACAAATCACAATAATGCACCACAATGTGGCTACACAACTAAATAAGGTAAAAGCACCAAAAACAGTGAAGTGCACAATCAGAACTGTAACACACCCCCCCTGATTGTGCATTGGTGCAAAATCAACTAAATTGTCTGAAATGGGGCAAGTCCAAGCAAAGAACAAAAATGTCTCACTTTCACTCTGGGGAGTGCCTTTGTGAGAAGATCAGCAGGCATTTTCAAAGTAGGAATGAAAGAAGGTGAAAAAGCAGTATTATCTACCATATCTCTGAGCCAGTACCACCGCAGATCCAGGTGCTTCATCCTGCCATGGTGCTCTGGATGCTTTGCCACCTGGATTGCAGACTGGTTGTCCATATGCAGTGTCGAGGGGCCATTCA
>JBBPLE010000547.1:0-21474 GCA_038089675.1 Boletales sp. KT-2023b | reverse complement strand
TGGGCACGGTCTCGCTCAGAACACCATCCAGCCACGGTTGCAGTTGCAGCAACGAGCTCGGGAACAGGATGCGCATCCAGATCACCAGCTCGACGGAACGCAGGATCGACAACACGCACCGCCTGGTGCCGATGGATTGCAAAAATGATTGGAATGCGGTCCCATTCGACGACAAGGCGAAAACAGCACCATCATCGTCGAATGTCTAACGTGCAAATTGGATGGCACCGTGTTGTAACATACAAGGATGATTCCTAGCGCGGCTCAGCGTGGTTGTATTTGTGACACTTCTCAAGATTGGGACGATTGAGTTGGTCTATTAGACGCATACCCACTGTATCTATACATGTTCAGTTAGAAACGGTTGGCAATAGAAAAGCCGGCGATGCAGAGACTGTGCAAGTCCATGACTACGAACAAATCAAGTTCGTTATGTGATGTGCCCCAATCCTCGCAGGCGGTGGGGAGGGAAGATCAATCTCAATTTGCCCAAGCCTCGTGCCCAAGGTAAACAAAATGCAATAGGAGAGAATCAGTATTGTACGTCCTCGGCTCCCGGACGCGTGGGGAGTGATTCTGTCAAACGTCCGACAAAGTTGAGGCGATCGACTACGCACTTGCTTGATGGACTTGTGTCCCTTGGCGTGGCGTGCAGTTCGATTTACGTGAGGGCACCGAGGTACAAGGTGCAGGGTGGCTAGAGCCTGAGGATGTCAAATCTGATTCCGGGGAGTTCCGAGGACGGCATAGCATGCAGGGCGCAGCCTCCACCGCCGCCTCAGGCGTGGAGTCACATCAGTCACCGAGGAAAAATATACTCCCCCCAATTCAATTCAATTCAAAAGTCTTGGGAAACCCGACCGTGTCGGAGGGGTCGCTTGGCATGGGCGGTCCGATATCCGATGTTCTCAGGCACTCTGACCGTGGCGTTCATTCAAGTCGAACGTAGCCCATGATGGTTAGGAACGTGCACGATGAACGAGTTCCGATCCAAACCAGTGATCGGCATATGCCGCGTTGACCAGGAATGCGGTCTTGGCAAGGTTTCATTCAGGAAAAGGTTCATTATATGTAAGCGACCGCAGTAGACTTTTTTTTTTGTGTGGTGGAACGTACGACGAGAGCAACTAACATCAAGGGTCTAGGACCGTCAACCCTTCCCCGGCGCTGCTCATAGATGGTATGAGCGGTTAGGAAAACACAGGAATCACAGGAATCATCCCAAAGGAAATACTTTATGCACACCGAATCGTTCAGCCGTGTGGGACCCTCTCCAGCCGCCGAGCCAGGGCTCAGCGGTTCTGACCTGGTGTCGGAGCGGAGCAATACCCACTAAAACCCCTAACTACCAGACCCAGGTGCCAGGCAGGTTCGCCCCATCCACGAGGACGCTGCTCCAGGTCTTCAAGACCAGGTCCGTTCGGAGCGCACGACGCCCATATCAGGAGGAGTTCCTGAGAAGCATATCAAGCTTCAGGCGGTGGTTCATCGCTGCCGCCCAACGGTTGTGGATATTAGGACGGATATGAAAGAGTTCGGATTTACCGTCAAGCTTGAAGAGTCGTTCGCAGCGTGATCGTAATTTCCAAATGAGACGAGCGCCCTCAGCGAGGATGTTTTTAAACAGACGTGACTTGGCCACGATGCGGGTGCGCTTGGTGTCAACGAATTGGAGTAGGGGGCTCCCATTGATCATGCCAAGGGTGATTTCAGCAGGCCAGTTATCCTCACGCGCATCTGGAAAAAAGGAGAAGTCTACACTGGTCTATATAGTCTATGTAGATCCATTTGTGTCCATTGACATCCCCCCTATACATGGGGTATACCCGGCGTGCGAACGTGCCGCGTTGACCCCGCTGGTGACCGGTGGTGACCCCGCTTAGCGCTACGCGGGGTCACCACGCCAGTATACGGTGTGCCGCATGGCGTGGGAGCTTTTATTTATTTATTTTTAAATCCATGTTTATTGTCTGATAAGGTGTGTGCCTTTTATTAGACAGTTACATGTTTTGTGTGTGACATGGTGTTGTTGAATGTGAGGTTATCTGGTCATATCGTATGTATAAGGCCTGAGGGTGGCAGATGCTTTTATGGTGAGTGGTGTCTTTCTTTGGGTAGGTACAGTGGCTGTGTGTATGTGGGGTTGTGTTACATAGTGCAAGTCTTATTGGTGACTGTGTGCCTGTCATTACTGTAAAGCAAGAGGAGATGGAAACTGGTAGGAACAGGTTGGTGATGGGCCATTCTACTGCTTCCTTTTTGTGACAGGTCTTCTTGGTTAGGTGGTTTGATGGGTCTTGGGTGGGTCATCCTCTTTGGGTGTGAGGAGAGAGGGGCTGGTGGGTGGGGCTGTGGATTGGGTGGTTTGTGGGACTGGTTTTTCAGGGTGTAGGGATGTGTGTTTTTCTGTTCAGTGTGTTAGTTTTCATCTCTGGGTGGGGTGAGGTTACCAAATGTGTCTTTTAGCTGCCCAGTGGCATATAGGAACATGAGGGTGTGTTTTATGCATTCTGGGTCATTTAGTAGGTTTGCGATGCTGGCTGCTTTCTGTTTTGTTTTGGCTTGTAATGTGTCCCTGTGGTTTTTGTAAGCTGGGCAAAATAATAGTAGATGTGAAACAATTTCTCTGGATTTTTGGCACACTGGGCATTTTGGTGATGGGGTCTTTTTCAGCTTGTGTAGGTGGTTGTTGAGTGGCATGTGGCCTGTGCAGAGTTGGAATAAGCATGATGCATGGTGTCTAGGGAGGTCAGTGGTCAGTTTTAGGAAGTGGCTAGAAGGAAATGATGGGTCAATTGTGATGGCTTTTTCTACTCTGGGGGATGTTTGGAACCAGCTATGTCTCATGACTCTCAATCTTGCTGATAGTTCTTGTTTTGCTGCTGATTTGCTAAGTGGTAATTTCTTGGTCTCTTTTGATCCCCTGCCCCAAAGTTGCCAGGGAAGGAGTTTTGGGTCTGTTGTGTCCCCTGTTGTGGCTTTTTTTGTGGCTTTGTCTGCTTGTTCATTTCTGGGGATGTTTGCATGTCCTGGTATCCATCATAGTTCTAGTGTTTTTAGTCGGTGTCATTTTAGCATGGTGTTATGATTGGTGATACTCCCCTATCTTTTCTTTCTTTGTTACATAACAACCTCTCTCAGTCTTCTTTTGATTCTCTTGTTATGTGACATGGTAACATTAATATCCATTCATGTTCTAGACTTTACCATGTCTATTTACACTTACTATCTATATTTACATAGAGATCTCTGATTACTTTTCCTATGCATTCCCACTCATGCAGCCTGCACTATTTATTCTCTTATATTTCTCATCATCACTCATAGCCTCTGATCGCAGTACCTTGCACAGACTCATATAGCTTTATACTTAGTTTCCGCAGCCTCAAAGCTATCCGATGACTCATAGTGACTCAGTATGACTAGCACTACTTAGTATAAATACTGGCCGAACATGTACAGTAATGCTAAGCAATTCCTACCTTAGGTTTTCACCTTCACCTTCTTGTCCTCTGAGTTTACCTTTAAAAGGCCTTGGCCTTAAGTGCCTCCTCCTCATCCTAAGTCCTTGTCCACCCAGAATCTCTGTGATCCTTCTGGGAGATCCTTGATGTTGTTATGCTTGGTCCAGGTAGGAATGAACATAGGCTCAAAGAACTAACAGTGGGTCAAGGGTTCAAGGGATTTGGACAAGGAGGCTTGTTGATTAATCAAGGGAATGAGTTGTCCAACGATGATGTCGATGATGGTTTCAAGGTAGTCGTTGATGATGATGTCAATGAATGGATTCAAGGAGGTTGTCCGATGATAAAGTCAACAAAGAGGTTCAAAGGAGTCGTCTAATGATAGAGTCAACAAAGAGGTTCAAAGGGGGTCAAGGTAGAATTGAGCAGGACTAAGCTAAGGATACATTGAGTAAAACGATGGCTTAAGTACTGCGAAGAATAGAAACTAATAGAAGGGTATGGAAGGTTTGTTACTAAGCGAAGAAAGATAGAACTTTCCATGGAAATAGAAGCGTAGATAACAAGAATAGAGAAGCAGAAATGAAAGGTGTGCGATGAACACATTGTATGTTCTAGAGCACTCTAAAGAAAGTAAAAGATACCAGGTCAGGCTGATCTATCATATCAATGAACAAGAAGAGAAAAGAAGTGAATTGTAACAGAGCCCTTGAATGGGCACTACGATGCTCTTATCAAGTCCCCTCTGAATCTCCCCCCTCCACTGAACCTTCAGACGAAGAAACCTTCACTCCTGCTCCAGATGTCTCTCCTAGGGAACCAACTCCACCTCTCCCCACCCCCACTGTAACCAGACCTCTCCTTCTTCCTCCCCCATCCTCCACTCCCATTCCCCCTTGACAGTTTGTTCCCTCACACCCACTTCCCCCCTTCCTTCCTCCACAACCACCTCATTCCACTATGACCTCGAAACCAGTTGAACTTCACATTGGTGCCCCTGAAAACTTTGATGGTGACTATGCCAAAGCCACGACCTGGTTGGACTCTGTCTGAACCTACCTCCTTGTTAATGAGGAAGTCTATACCACTGACGCCAAGAAGATTGCCTTTGCCCTCTTATATATGACTAAGAGAGCTGCCCTTACTTGGGCCTCCTCCTTCCAAAAATCCGCTCTCAATGCAAACAAAGGCTTCGGAACCTATGTGAACTTTATTACAGAATTCAACACCACCTTCAAACACAAAGATGTTGCCACCCTCTCCATCTCCTGGCTCTCTTCTACCAAGATGGAAGGGAAACCCTCCCTTTCCGATCTCACCAAGTACATCTCTGAATTCTGGAACCATGTTCAGATCAGTGGAATCACTGACCAAAACATCCTTATTGGATACTTCTCCACTGGCATCTACATCAAACTCATGCATTGCATCATGTCCATGGATACCATCCCCACCAAAATTGATGAATGGTATGCCAAAGCCACCCACTTCCTCATCCAATGGGGAAGAGCTGACAACTTGGCAAAATGAGGCAAGACCACCTCCTCCTATCACTCATTCTCTCCCTCCTCTTCTTCCCACCCCCAGAAAGACCCTGATGCCATGGACGTTGATGCTGTCAAAGTATCTAAGTTAACCCCAGAAGAGTGAAAACGCTGTATCACCGAAGGACTCTGTTTCTGCTGCCAAAAACCTGGACACCTCTCAGGCGATTGCCCAAATTTCCCTTCCCAGCCAAAGAAAACTGGAGAAAGGAAGGTTAGAAAAGTTGAAGAAGTCCCAAGACTAGTAGAAGTCAAGGACAATGACGAAGAAGAAATCGTAGCAAGGATCTCCTTTGTCACACCCAACAAGGATTTTTAAAATGGAGACCTTCCCCAACGCAAGGCTCTCCCTCTTTTACGTGCGCTCCTGTACTTGTATCATCAATTACCAAATAGTCTATGCAAATCCCCATTGAAATCATCAAACCGTCACACTTAAAAGCCGTTGGAACTCGTGCTCTCGTTGACTCTGGAGCACAAATCTCTTGCATCGACTAGGACTTTGTTCAAAAACATCATCTCCTGAGAGAACGACTTCCCTCTCCCATTGCCGTCAAAAACATCAACCAATCCTCGAACAAAAATGGTCTTATCCGTTTTTCCACCATGCTATATGTCCGCATTGGACAGCTCATGCACCGTGTCATGTTCTACATCCTCAACTGCGGAAAGGAGAACGTAATCCTTGGACTTCCCTGGCTTAGACAAGCCAACCCCACCATCAACTGGATCAAGTGAGAGCTATCCATTTCCCTTGACTCCGACCAATCCAAAGAGATATACTACAACCATACCAAACCAACTCCTAAACCCCAGACACCAACCCCTCACCCACCCCAACATGTACAGGTCGACTCTGTCTGGGATGGACATCTCTATGACTACATGAAGAAAGACACTGAAGCCCAGTATCTCCAACAAGCCAATGACAACTGAATTATCAATTGAATCATGCGCTGCGGATCTTGCTTCATTCCCTCCACCACCATCACCAAACTTATGACGGCAACTGAACTAGCTATGGCTGCCAAAAAGGCCAAACAAAAGGCAACTCTTCCACCCAAATACTCCACCTTTTCCTCTGTCTTCTCAAAAGAAGCAACCGACCATATTCCCCCTAGCTGACCCTATGACCATGAGATCAATCTCAATGACTCTTTCACCCTGAAAGTTGGCAAACTCTACCCCCTCTCCCCTGACGAAAAAGCTGCTACTGAAGCATTCCTTGATGAGAACCTCAAGGCAGGAAAGATTCATCCATCCAACTCCCCCCAGGCCACTCCCTTCTTCTTCATTAAAAAGAAAGATGGTGGTCTCCGACCCTGCCAAGACTATTGCTACATCAACGAACATACCATCCGTGATGCCTACCCTCTCCCCCTCATATCCAACCTCATCAATAAACTTAAAGGTGCCAAAACCTTTACCAAGTTCGATGTTCATTGGGGATACAACAACGTCTGCATCAAAGATGGTCACCAATGGAAAGCAGCATTCATCACCCACAAAGGACTGTTCGAACCGACAGTCATGTTCTTTGGTCTTTGCAACTCCCCTGCCACCTTCCAACGATTCATGAACAACTCCTTCCATGATATGATCGCAGAAGGATGGCTAGTCATCTATATGGACAACCTCCTCATCTTCTCCCCCGATGCCAAAACCCACAAGGAGTGAACCAAACAAATACTCCAACACATGACCAAGTTAGATCTTCACCTTAAACTCAAAAAATGCATGTTTGCTACCAACAAGGTTGAATATCTTGGTATGATCATATGACCCGATGAGCTCGCCATGGACCTAGTGAAACTGGATGGTATTTGTGAATGGCCAACCCCTGCCAAAGTCAAAGACATCTGCTCCTTCTTAGGGTTTGCTAACTTCTATCGACGATTCATCACCAACTACTCCAACATCACTTGCCCCCTCCTTGACCTTACAAAGAAAAACCAACCCTGGGACTGGTCTCCCAGTTGTCAACAATCCTTCGACGAACTCAAATGACTGTTCCTTAGTCGTCCAATCCTCCATCTCCCAGACCCTGCCCACCCCTTTGCCATTGCCACTGATGCTTCCAAATACACTTCTGGTGGAGTCCTTCTTCAGACTGATGCCAACAGAGATTGGCATCCATGTTCCTATCTCTCACAATCCTTCTCCTCCGCTGAACAAAACTACGACATCTATGACAGGGAACTTCTTGCCATCATTTGAGGTCTCAAAGCCTGGTGCCATTACCTCCATGGATCACCCTTCCCTGTCAAAGTTTTCACTGATCACAAAAACCTCACATACTTTTGCCAACCTCAGAAACTCAACCGATGACAGGCTCATTGGCTGCTTGACATCTCAGACTTTGACCTCCACCTGACCCATGTCCCTGGTTCCTCTCTTGCTGTACCTGACGCCCTCTCTCACCGCCCAGACCTCCTCCCACCGACCAATGAGGATAACGACAATGTCACCCTTCTCCCTGACATCCTCTTCATCAACCTCATTGATACCTTCCTCCAAACCAAACTGGCTGCCTCCTCCACTTCTGATCCTCTTGTCCTTGATGCTCTACACGCCACCACTGGTGACGTCCCTGCCCAATTCTGCTCTCGCCTTTCCAACTGGCAATATGATGCTGGCATCCTCACCTTTCAAGGATGAGTCTATGTTCCCCCTGACCTTCGCCGCTCCATTGTTGAACGACATCATGACCACACCTCTGCTGGTCACCCTGGCTATCTTAAAACTCGTCAACTTGTCACTGCTGAGTTTTGGTGGCCCAGCCTCGCTCAATTTGTGCGAAAATACGTCGAAGGATGCACCCTTTGTCAGTCTTCAAAAACGAACACCCATCCTACCTCCCCACCCCTCTCCCCCATTGTTTCCTCCTCTCCTATTCCCTTTCAACAAATCTTGTGTGACCTTATTATAGACCTCCCTATCTCCTCCGGCTTTGACAGTCTTTTGGTCATGGTTGACCATGGGCTTACTAAGGGGGTGATTCTCTGTCCTACCAAGAAATCTGTCTCCGCCAAAGGAATTGCCTCCCTCTTCTTTCACAAAGTCTACACTTGGTTCGGCCTCTATGACAAAATCATCTCGGATCATGGACCCCAGTTTGCCTCCTCTTTTGTGAAAGAACTTGGACAACTCCTCAGATACAACCTTTTCCTCTCCACGGCATATCATCCTCAATCCGATGGAGAAACCAAACCAGTAAACCAAGAAGTGGAGACCTACCTTCAGATCTTCTGCAGCAATTCCCCTTCCACATGGTCCAACCTTATCTCTCATGCCAAATTTGTACACAATCACCACCCCCACTCTGTCACCAATAAGTCCCCATTCTTCCTCATGATGGGATTTGAACTTTGCCCCCTGCCCACTATCATTGCTGAGACCAACCTCCCTGCAGTCGAAGAACGACTGAAACTCCTCTCCGCAGCTAGAGATGAAGCCCTGGCGGCCCACGAACTTGCCAGACAAGTCATGAAATCCTGTTTCCATGGAAATTTTACCCCTTTCCATAAAGGCGACAAGGTTTGGCTAGAAGCCCGAAATCTGAAATGCCTTATCTCCCATCCAAAATTCACCCCCAAGCGAGAAGGCCTATTTACCATCACACAGGTCCTCTCTTCCCTCACTTATAAACTCTGCCTCCCACATACATGGAAAATACATCCGGTCTTCCACACTTCCCTGTTATCGTCCTATCATGAAAACAATGTACACAGACTGAACTTCCCCTCCCCTCCACCTGACCTTATCAATGGAGAAGAGGAATATGAAATGGAAATGATTATCTGACACCATGGAACCCTGAACAACCGAAAATTCCTAGTCCGCTGGAAGGGATATTCGGCCGAAGAAGACTCCTGGTTACCTGAATCGGAGTTTAACCATGCCAAGGAAATTCTATCCGAGTATAAGACTCTCCACCCTCACGTCTTTCCCTCCTCATCCTCCGTACCACCTATGAAATCAAGACATGTCTGCTCCTGCTAGATCCCCATCTCCCACTACTGCTACCACTGGCTGGACCACCCCCCTACTCTATCAAATCCAAGGCCTTGATTCCACTAATTACAACCTGGGCATTCCCTGACTGACGTCCCCCCCTCTACGTCTCCCTGCCCTTGATCCAAACCCAGTCGTCTCAGTCAAATTACCTCTCTATGCTCAACGTATCTGTCCTGACCCCTTTCCTGTCACTGAACAGTCCTCCCTTATGCTTCTCCTTGAAATCCCCCACCTTCTTACCCCCCTTTGTGCACATTTAGAACCCTTCTCCCCCCTTGATACTCTCTTTCTCCTTTTCCAAGAAATCCACAGTCTCTACCCCCTCGCCAACCAAATGTCCGACTATCCCACAGAACACATAGCCACCTTCCACGAAACCCGCACTGAGCTCACCAACCTTGTCCTTTCTGTCATGCATCAGCTGGAAATGGTCAAACTAGCCAAGGATGTTCTATGTTACACCCGAGAACTCGACGAAGTTGGGAAGGACAACATAATGTACCTCTCTCCCCCAATCATTACCTCTACAGTCGAGCATGTTTCCACTGCCACCGACTCTCCCATATCCGCATCAACTGTCCATATTACGTCTGCCCCCACTGTGCTCACCACCATCCTGGTCACACCCAACATTGCTGTCCTCATCGCCCTCATCCTTGAACTCTCAACCCCACAAACTCCTCCTCCTCTTCAGCTTCCTCCACATGTTCTAGGCGTTCTGGTCCTATACCTCCTCAATCCCTTGTTGAACGACTCTCTGACCCCCCATCCTCTGACTCTGGCTCAGCTCCTAGACTGATTCCTCCCCCTTCTTATTGTCGTTGCCGAACCCCTCACCCTTGTCAACATCATCATTGTCCCTCCCCTGACCTTGAACTTGCTGATCTTGACCTAAACAATAACAACCTGGGATACGACGACTTGGCATATGCTAACATGACAGGTTCCCCTGGTGGAGATAGGTACATGGATTTCTGATTCTTTCTTTTGATTTTATTCTTCATAGTGACTTCAAATGTACTCCAGGGGTAATGTTACAATTCACTTCTTTTCTCTTCTTGTTCATTGATATGATAGACCAGCCCAACCCAGTATCTTTTACTTTCTTTAGAGTGCTCTAGAACATACAACGTGTTCATCGCACACCTTTCATTTCCACTCCTCTATTCTTGTTATCTATGCTTCTATTTCTCATGGAAGGTTCTATCTTTCTTCACTTAGTAACAAACCTTCCATGACCTTCTATTAGTCTCTATTCTTTGCAGTACTTAAGCCATCGCTCTACTCAATGTATCCTTAGCTTAGTCCTGCTCAATTCTACCTTGAACCCCTTTGAATCTCTTCGTCAACTCTACCATCAGACAACTCCTTTGAACCTCTTCGTCAACTCTATCGTTGGACGACTCATTTGAATCTCCTTGTCGACTCTATCATCGGACGACCCCCTTGAACTCGTTCATCGACATCATCATCGACGACTACCTTGAAACCCATCGTCAACACCATTGTTGGACAACTCATTCTCTTGACTATTCGGCAAGCCCCCTTGTCCAAATCCCTTGACCCCTTAACCCACTGTTAGTTTTTTGAGCCTATGCTCATTCCTATCTGGATCAAGCGTAACACCCATGCACAACCCACATGTGACCTTAATGCAATGGATGTCAATGCTATCTGAATTGGGAGGTTAACCCCAGAAGAATGTAAACAATGCTTTGAAAAGGGGTTATGCCTCTGATGTTGCCAACCTGGATATAACGCAAACAAATGCACCAAATTCCCAAGTTGTCGTACTCCTAGAAACATCCATTAGACTACTACCACTGCAACCATAGAAGAAATCAAAGAATGCAACAACAATGACATGGAAGTCAACCATGTCTCAGGTTTTTAGAGAGGAGGTCCAACCCAATGTGGGCCCCCTCCCAAACTAGATGTGTGTTACGATTCACTTCTTTTTCTTCGTTACTCTTCATTACGATAGACCGGCCCGACCTGGTATCTTTTACCTTCTTTAGAGTGCTCTAGAACATGCAACATGTTCATCGCACACCTTTCATTTCTGTCTTCTATTCTTGCTATCTACGCTTCTATTTCCTGTGGAAGGTTCTATCTTCACTTTGCTTAGTCACCAACCTTCCATAACCTTCCATCACCTTCTATTCTTCGCAGTACTTAAGCCATTGTCTTACTTGATGTAACCCCAGCTTAGTCCTGCTCAATTCTACCTTGACCACCTTGACTCTCTCATTGACTCATCGTTGAACGATCCCTTGAAACCTCTCGTCGACTCATTGTCGGACGACTCCTTGAACCTCTCGTCAACTCATCATCGGATGACTCCTTGACCCCTTCGTCAACTCATTATTGGATGACCCCTTGACCCCCCTCGTCGACTCATCGTCAGACGACTCCTTGATCTCTTCGTCGACTCATCATTGGACAACCCCTTTGACTATTCGGCAAGCCCTCTTGACCGAATCATCTGAATCCCTTGACCCTCTGTTAGTTCTTTGAGCCTACGCTCGTTCCTACCCGGACCAAGCGTAACAAAAGGACTAAGCTCCTCTTTTCGAGCTACCATCGCTGTAGTCTCTCATCATTTCCTCCTCTCGAACACCAGGAGCCCTTGAAAGGGCACTACGTCGCTCTTACCAAGTCCCCTCTGAATCTCCCCCCCCCACTGAATCCTTGGACAAAGAAACCTTTGCCCCTGCCCCTGACATCTCTCCTAGGGAACCAACTCCATCTCTCCCCACTCCTACCGTAACCAGACCCCTCCTCCTTCCTCCCCCATCCTCCACTCCCGTTCCCCCTCGTCAGTTTGTTCCCTCTCACCCACTTCCCCCTTTCCTCCCCCCACAACCTCCTTGTCCCACCATGACTTCTAAACCCGTCGAACTCTGCATCGGCACCCCCGAAAACTTTGATGGCGACTATGCCAAAGCCACGATCTGGTTGGACTCTGTCCGAACCTACCTCCTCGTTAACGAAGAAGTCTATACCACCGACGCCAAGAAGATAGCCTTCGCCCTCTCGTATATGACCAAAGGAGCTGCCCTCACCTGGGCCTCCTCCTTCCGAAAAGCTGCCCTTAACGCAAACAAGGGTTTTGGTACTTATGCGGACTTTATCACCGAGTTCAACACTGCCTTCAAACACAAGGACACTGTCGCCCTCTCCATCACCTGGCTCTCATCCACCAAGATGGAAGGAAAACCCTCCCTTTCCAACCTCACCAAGTACATCTCTGAATTCTGGAACCACATCCAGATCTGCGGGATCACTGACCAAAACGTCCTCATCGAATACTTCTCCACCGGCATCTACACCAAACTCATGCATCGCATCATGTCTATGGACACCATCCCCACAAAGATCGACGAATGGTACACCAAGTCCACTCACTTCCTCACCCAATGGGGAAGAGCCGACGACATGGCAAAGCGAGGCAAGACCACCACCTCCTACCATTCATTCTCCTCCTCCTCTTCCCGCTCCCAAAAAGATCCTGACGCCATGGACGTTGATGCCATCAAGGTATCCAAGTTAACCCCCGAAGAACGGAAACACTGCATCACCAAAGGACTTTGTTTCCGCTGCCGAAAACCTGGACACCTCTCTGACGACTGTCCCAACTTCCCTTCTCAGCCGAAGAAGACCGGAGAAAGGAAGATTAGGAAGGTCGAAGAAGTTCCATGACTAGTAGAAGTCGAGGACGATGACGAAGAAGAAACTGTAGCAAGGATCTCCTTCATACCCTCCAACAAGGATTTTTAAAACGGAGACCTTCCCCAACACAAGGCTCTCCCTCTTTTACATGCACTCCTGTACTTGTATCATCGATTACCAAGCAGTCTATGCAAATTCCCATTGAAATCGTCAAACCCTCGCACCTAAAAGCCATTGGAACTCATGCTCTCGTTGACTCAGGAGCACAAATCTCTTGCATCGATTGGGACTTTGTTCAAAAACATCGTCTCCCGAAAGAACGACTCCCCACCCCCATTGCCGTCAAAAATGTCGACCAATCCTCGAACAAGAATGGTCTTATCCGTTTTTCCACCATGCTCTATGTCCACATCGGACAACTCATGCACTGTGTCACATTCTATATCCTTAACTGCGGAAAGGAAAACGTAATCCTTGGACTTCCCTGGCTTAGGAAAGTCAACCCCACCATCGACTGGGTCAAGCAAGAGCTATCCATTTCCCTTGACTCCGACCAATCCCAGGAGATTTATTACAACCATACCAAACCGACTCCTGCTCCCTCGACACCAACCCCTCGCCCACCTTGACATGTACAAATTGACTCCGTCTGGGACAGACGTCTCTATGATTACATGAAGAAGGACACCGAAGCTCGATACCTCCAACAAGCTAACAACAACCGAATCATCAATTGAATCATGTGCTGCGGATCTCGATTTATTCCCTCTGCCACCATTGCCAAGATTACTACGGCAACTGAACTAGCTATGGCCGCTGAGAAAGTCAAGCCAAAAGCAACCCTTCCCCCTGAATACTCATCCTTCGCCTCTGTTTTCTTGAAGGAAGCAACCGACCACGTTCCCCCTAGCCGACCCTACAACCACGAGATTAATCTCGACGACTCCTTCACCCCGAAAGTCGGCAAGATCTACCCTCTCTCCCCTGACGAAAAAGCCACTACCGACACATTTCTCGATGAGAACCTCAAGGCAGGAAAGATTCGTCCCTCCAACTCACCCCAAGCCTCCCCCTTCTTCGTTAAAAAGAAGGACGGCGGCCTTCGACCCTGCCAAGACTATCGCTATGTCAACAAATACACCATCCGCAATGCCTATCCCCTTCCCCTCATCTCCGACCTCGTCGACAAACTTAAAGGTGCCAAGACCTTTACCAAGTTCGATATCCATTGGGGATACAACAATGTCCACATCAAGGATGGTCACCAATGGAAAGTGGCCTTCATCACCCACAAAGGACTGTTCGAACCGACAGTCATGTTCTTTGGTCTTTGTAACTCCCCCGCCACCTTCCAACGTTTCATGAACAACTCCTTCCATGATATGATCACAGAAGGATGGCTCATCATCTACATGGATGACCTTCTCATCTTCTCCCCCGATGCCAAAACCCATGAGGAATGAACCAAACGGGTACTCCAACGTATGACCAAGTTAGATCTTCACCTCAAACTCGAGAAGTGCACATTTGCTACCAATGAGGTTGAATACCTTGGCATGATAGTACGCCCCGATGAGCTCACCATGGACCCAGTGAAACTGGATGGTATTCGTGAATGGCCAACCCCTGCTAAAGTCAAAGACGTCTGCTCCTTCCTGGGGTTTGCCAATTTCTACCGGCAATTCATCGCCCGCCCTCTCCTTGACCTTACAAAGAAGAACCAACCCTGGAACTGGTCCCCCGGTTGCCAACAATCCTTCGATGAACTGAAACGACTCTTCCTTAGTCATCCAATCCTTCATCTCCCAGACCCCACCCGCCCCTTTGCCATCGCCACAGACGCCTCCAAATATGCCTCTGGTGGAGTCCTCCTCCAAACCGATACCAATGGAGATTGGCATCCATGTTCCTACCTCTCACAATCCTTCTCCCCCGCCGAACGCAACTATGACATTTATGATAGGGAACTCCTCGCCGTCATTCGTGGCCTCAAAACCTGGCGCCACTACCTCCAAGGATCCCCCTTCCCCATCGAAGTCTTCACCGATCACAAAAACCTCACGTACTTCCGCCAACCCCAGAAACTCAACCGACAACAGGCTCATTGGCTGCTTGACATTTCCGACTTCGACCTTCACCTAACCCATGTCCCTGGTACCTCTCTTGCCACACCTGATGCCCTCTCTCATCACCCAGATCTTCTCCCATCAACCGATGAGGATAACGACAATGTAACCCTCCTCCCTGACACTCTTTTTGTCAACCTCATCGACACCTCTCTCCAAACTAAACTAGCTGCTTCCTCCGCTTCTGATCCGCTCGTCCTAGAAGTGCTATGCGCTACCACCGGTGATATCCCTGCCCGATTCCGCTCTCGTCTCTCTGATTGGCAATATGATGCTGGTGTCCTCACCTTCCAAGGACGTATCTATGTTCCCCCAGACCTCCGCTGCTCCATCGTTGAACGACACCATGATCATGCCTCTGCTGGTCACCCCGGATACCTTAAAACTCGCCAACTCATTGCTGCTGAGTTTTGGTGGCCCGGCCTCGCTCAGTTTGTGCAAAAATATGTTGAAGGCTGCACCCTCTGCCAATCCTCCAAAGCAAACACCCATCCCACCACCCCTCCCCTTTTCCCCATCGCCTCTTCTTCTACCATTCCCTTCCAACAGATTTCCTGTGACCTCATCACGGACCTCCCTGTCTCCGACGGCTTCGACAGTCTTTTGGTCGTGGTCAACCATGGGCTTACTAAGGGGGTGATTCTCTGCCCTACGAAGAAATCCATCTCCGCCGAGGGAATCGCCTCCCTCTTTTTCCACAAAGTCTACACTCGGTTCGGCCTCTACGGCAAAATCATCTCGGATTGTGGACCCCAGTTTGCCTCCTCCTTCGCACAAGAACTTGGATGCCTCCTCGGATACAACCTCTCCCTCTCCACGGCTTACCACCCTCAATCCGATGGAGAAACCGAACGGGTAAACCAAGAAGTGGAAACCTATCTTTGGATCTTTTGTGGCAACTCCCCTTCCACATGGTCTGACCTCATTTCCCACGCCAAATTTGCCCACAACCACCACCCTCATTCCGTCACCAACAAATTGCCATTCTTCCTCATGATGGGATTTGAACCTCGCCCCCTCCCCACTATCATTGCCGAAACCAACCTCCCAGCAGTCGAAGAACGACTGAAACTCCTCTCCGCAGCTAGAGACGAAGCCCTGGCGGCCCACGAACTTGCCAGACAAGTTATGAAATCCCGCTTTCATGGAAAATTTACCCCCTTCCGTAAAGGCGACAAGGTTTGGCTAGAAGCCCATAACCTGAAACGCCTTATCTCCCACCCAAAATTCGCTCCCAAGTGAGAAGGACCATTTACCATTACCCAGGTCCTCTCTTCCCTTACGTATAAACTCCGTCTCCCATGAACGTGGAAAATACACCCGGTCTTCCATGCATCCTTGTTATCGCCCTATTGCGAAAATGACGTACACGGACCAAACTTCCCTTCTCCTCCACCTGACCTTATCCATGGAGAAGAGGAGTATGAAATGGAAAAGATCATCCGACACCGTGGATCCCCGAACAACCGAAAATTCCTAGTCCACTAGAAGGGATATTCGGCCGAAGAAGACTCCTGGTTACCCGAATCGGAGTTTGACCATGCCAAGGAAATCTTGACAGAGTATAAGACCCTCCACCCTCATGTCTTCCCTTCATCATCCCTCATGCCACCCATGAAACGCAAACATGTCTGCTCCCACTAGATCCCCTTCCCCCACCGTTGCTACCACAGGCTGGACCACCCCCCTGCTTTACTGTATCCAAGGCCTTGATTCGACTAATTACAACCCAGGCATTCCCAGGTCTACGTCCCCTTCTCTGCGTCTCCCTCCTCTCGATCCTAACCCCGTCGTCTCCGTCGAGTTACCCCTTTATGCCCAACATATCTGCCCAGACCCCTTCCCTGTCACTGAACAGTCCTCCCTTATGTTGCTCCTTGAAACCCCCCACCTCCTTACTCCCCTTTGCGCCCATTTAGAACCGTTCTCCCCTCTCAATACCCTTCTTCTTCTTTTCCAAGAAATCCATAGCCTTTACCCCCTTGCCAACCAGATGTCAGACTACCCCATGGAACACGTCGCTGCCCTCCACGAAACCCGTGCCAAGCTTACCAACCTCGTCCTTTCCATCATGCATCAGCTAGAAATGGACAAACTTGCTAAGGACGTCCTACGATACACCCGAGAGCTTGACGAACGCCGCCGCCTTCACCAGAACCCCTCCCCCGAAGCATCTGAAGAACCTCTTACTCTTGAGGAACTTGCCGTCATGGAACGAGCTGAAGTCAGTTGGGATGGGCAACATAATGTCCCTCTCTCTCCCGACCACTACCTTTACAGCCAGGCATGTTTCCATTGCCACCAACTCTCCCACATTTGCATCAATTACCCATATTATGTCTGCCCTCACTGCACCCGCTACCGTCCCGGCCATACCCAACACCGCTGTCCTCATCGTCCACGTCCTCATGTCCTTAACCCTGTAAATTCCTCCTCCTCTTCTGCTTCTTCCACGCGTTCTAGGCATTCTGGTCCATCCCAACCCCTCATTGACCGACTCTCCGACCACCCATCCTCTAGCTCTGGCTCTATTCCTAGACTGATCCCTCCCCCTTCATCCCATCATCGAACCCCTCACCCTCGTCAATGTCATCATCGTCCCTCCCCTGACCTCGAACTCGCTGATCTTGACCTGAACGACAATGATCTGGGATATGATGACTCTGCCTATGCTAACATGACCGGTTCCCCTGGTGGAGATAGGTGCATGGATTTCTGATTTTTCTTTCGATTTTATTCTTCATAGTGATTTCGAATGTACTCCGGGGGTAATGTTACGATTCACTTCTTTTTCTTCGTTACTCTTCGTTACGATAGACCGGCCCGACCCGGTATCTTTTACCTTCTTTAGAGTGCTCTAGAACATGCAACATGTTCGTCGCACACCTTTCATTTCTGTCTTCTATTCTTGCTATCTACGCTTCTATTTCCTGTGGAAGGTTCTATCTTCACTTTGCTTAGTCACCAACCTTCCATAACCTTCCATCACCTTCTATTCTTCACAGTACTTAAGCTGTCGTCTTACTCGATGTAACCCCAGCTTAGTCCTGCTCAATTCTACCTTGACCACCTTGACTCTCTTGTTGACTCATCGTCAAACGATCCCTTGAAACCTCTCGTTGACTCATCGTTGGATGACTCCTTGAACCTCTCGTCGACTCATCATTGGACGACTCCTTGACCCCTTCGTCGACTCATCGTCAGACGACCCCTTGACCCCCCTCGTCGACTCATCGTCGGACGACCCCTTTGACTATTCAGCAAGCCCTCTTGACTGAATCATCTGAATCCCTTGACCCTCTGTTAGTTCTTTGAGCCTACGCTCGTTCCTACCCGGACCAAGCATAACAATGCGCTCCTGTACTTACCCCTTAAAGTGGTCGAAATGCTATTTACCTTCCCATTTTGGTCCTGAGTGCATCCCAAGATGTTGGAACCCAAGCACTGGTAGATTCTGGTGTGACCATTTCATGTATTGATTGGCACTTTGCCAAACAATGGAAACTCCCCCTTGAAAGACTCCCTACCCCCATCTCTGTCAGAAATGTAGACCAAACCCAAAACCGAAATGGTAATATCAAATTTACCACCTTCATTCCAATATGCCTTGATAATGTTATCCAAAGAATCTGCTTCCATGTAATGCACTATGGAAGGGAAAACATAATCCTAGGACACCCATGGTTGAAAGAAACCAACCCCATGATCAACTGGACCAATGGAACCATGTCAATTTTGGAGGAACTAGATCAAACAAAAGAGCTCTATATTCCAAAGACCACCCTCAGACCTATGAACCATACTCCATTAAATCTAGATTGAAAAGAAAGCCTTCTCTGCAGATACCTGGATCAAGAAGGACCAGGAGATTTCTGCGAGCAAGCCATGATGAATTGAATTACCCACTGAGTAGCTTGGTTTGGATTTCAACACCCATTCAGGGAAAGTTATGTCCAAGCCTTTACTACAGCCACAAAATTAGCCATTGAGGCAAAAGACATCAAAAATGTTGTCACCCTCCCTTCAGAATACAAAGAATATGAGGAAGTATTTTCCAAAAATGCAGCCCATCACCTTCCCCCATCTTGATCCTACAATCATGAAATAAACTTGGATGAAACCTTCATACCAAAAGTTTCCAAGATCTATCCCCTTACCCCCAAGGAATGAAAAGCTGTGGATGATTTCATTGATGAAAATCTCAAATCTGGCAAAATATGACCGTCCAACTCCCCACAAGCCTCCCCTTTCTTCTTTGTCAAAAAAAAAGGATGGAGGATTACATCCCTGCCAAGATTATAGATATCTCAATGACCATACTATCAAAGATGCCTACCCTCTTCCCCTGATCTCCAACCTCATTGACAAGCTCAAAGATGCCAAACTCTTCACCAAATTCAACATCCGATGGGGTTACAATAATGTCCAGATCAAAGACAGACACCAATGGAAAGCAGCTTTCATCACTCACCAAGGACTCTTCAAACCTACAGTAATGTTCTTCAGGCAATCCAATTACCCCCCTACATTCCAATGCTTCATGAATGATTCCTTTCGAGACATGATTGCCAAAGGATGGTTAATTATCTACATGGATGATCTCCTTATCTTTTCCTCCAATCAGAAAACCCATATGGAATACACCAAACATGTCCTCCAATGAATGAAAGAGCTTGACCTTCACCTTAAGCTGGAGAAATGCAAATTTGCCACCCCAGAGGTAGAATATCTAGGAATGATCATTAAACCAGGAACCCTTGCTATGGACCCTATCAAATTGAATGGAATTCAGAAATGGCCAGTTCCAGCCAAAGTAAAAGATGTCTGCTCCTTCCTAGGATTTGCAAACTTTTACAGATGATTCATCCCAAACTATTCCAACCTCACTCATCCCCTCTTAGATCTTACTCAGAAAAACTGCGCATGGAACTGGTCCCCAGATTGCAACAACACATTCCAGAAATTTAAAACTAAATTCCTGGAACAACCCATCCTCAGATTCCCTGATCTCAGCAAACCCTTTGCTATAGCCACCAATGCTTCAAAATATGCCTTGGAAGGAATCCTCCAAACAGATGAAAATGGGGATTGGAAACCTTGCTCATACCTTTCCCAATCCTTCTCCCCTGCCAAATGAAACTACGACATTTACAATCAAGAACTCCTTGTCATCATCCAAGCCCTCAAAATGTGGAAACATTATTTATGAGGTCATCCCACACCCATCCAAGTCTTTACCAATCACAAGAACTTAACCTACTTTAAACAACTGCAAAATCTCAATTGAAGACAGGCAAGATGGCTCCTTGATCTTGCCAACTTCGATTTTTGGTTAATTCATGTAGCCAGAAAAGACTTGGCCAGACCTGACACTCTCTCTTGCCGCCCTGATCTAGTTCCTGATGATGAACAGGACAATCATGATGTAACACTTCTCCCTCCTTCCTTATTCATCAATATGATCAACACAGCCCTGACCAACAAACTCTGCTCCTCCTCCACCACCAACCCCCTAGTCCTTGACTCCCTCCAAGCTCTAGACAGGGAGGTACCATCCCAACTTCACTCCTGTCTCTCCAACTGGAAATATGACACTGGTATCCTCACTTACCAAAATCACGTCTATGTTCCAAATGACCTTGAACTCTGCCAGTCTGTCATAGCAAGGCACCATTCTCATGCAACAGCCAGCCACCCTGGCTATCTCAAAACTCACCAATTAGTGGCATCCAAGTTTTGGTGGCCAGGAATGGCCACCTTCATTCGAAAATATGTTGAAGGATACATACACTGCCAACTGTTACAATTCGTTTCTTTTTGATTCGTTTCTTCTTCCGATATGATAGACCGGCCCGACCCGGTACCTTTTGCTTTCTTTGGAGTGCTCTAGAACATACAACATGTTCATCGCACACCTTTCATTTCTGCCTTTCTATTCTTGTTATCTATGCTTCTATTTCCTATGGAAGGTTCTATCTTTCTTCACTTAGTAACAAACCTTCCATAACCTTCTATTAGTTTCTATTCTTTGCAGTACTTAAGCCATCGCTCTACTTGATGTATCCTTAGCTTAGTCCTGCTCAATCTTACCTTGAACCTCCTTGAACCCTTGAGTCTCTTTGTCAACTTCATCGTCAGACAACACCTTGAACCTCCTCGTTGACTTTATCGTTGGACGACTCCTTGAACCTCCTCGTCGACTTCATCGTTGGACAACTCCTTGAACCTCCTCGTCAACTTTATCATTGGACAATCCTTTGACTATTCAGCAAGCATCCTTGTCTGGATATTTCGAACCCTTGACCCACAGTTAGTTCTTTGAGCCTATGCTCGTTCCTACCCGGACCAAGCATAACAAAAGGACTAAGCTCCTCTTTTTGAGCTACCATCATTGTAGTCTCTCACCATTTCCTCCCCTCAAACCCCAGGAGCCCTTGAAAGGGCACTACGACGCTCTTACCGAGTCCCCTCTGAATCCCCCCCCTCCACTGATGAGGAAGTCTTCACTCCTGCCCCAGACATCTCTCCTAGAGAACTGACACCACCCCTCCCCACTCCCACTGTAACCAGACCTCTCCTCCTTCCCCCTCCCCAATCCTCCACTCCCATTTCCCCTCATCAGTTCATCCCCTCACAGCCACTTCCCCCCTT
>JBBPLE010000545.1:0-21718 GCA_038089675.1 Boletales sp. KT-2023b | reverse complement strand
TTATCATTCCCCTGCCTGTCTGCCGGCTTCAAGCATGGTAATGTATTTATTGATGCCACTTGCCAAGCCCTTGTGGACACGCTACAAATCTGCGAGGATACTACAGTAAATAGTACATATACTATCTGCATATACAAGTGCAGGTGTAATTATCTGTGTGACCAGGGAAAAACGCGGTGCGATCCACAAAAAACGCGGTGAGCGTGGCGAGGTCACAGGGATGCATCATAACCGCGAATTGTCATCATCATATTCTAATGCTCGACGTCTGCTGCTAAATCGCAGCAAGTTCCCCTGCGTATGCTCTTTCCGTCAGGCATCACCGCGCCCATAGCGGAGTCGCCGATCTACGTTTCAAAGGTGTAACATCTCAACTCGTTTCTGTCATAGTGATGAAACAAGCTGAAACATTGAGTCTGATAGATCTTCATTTTTTTTTTCTAGTACCGTCCGCGCGGTAAGACATCACTATATATCGAGCACCTGGACTCCATATCACAGTTATCAATAATGCCTCTGACTGACCAGCAACGAAACGTGTTACCGGCACTACGTGCTGCCTTCAATGATGCGTTGAAGCCGTCCGGTGTTTCCGAGTCCGTAGAACAGCGTGCTCAATTGCCGAGTCAGGCAGATCTCCCATCCGATCTGGCAGCGCGTGTCGAAATCGCACCTCCCTCCCCCGAGCCACACCCCCTCATCCTCAACACTGCAGCGCTCAGAAAGCCCGAGCGCGTTCCCGTCTATTTCTTCGCCCTCAAAAACCAGGCCGAGACGCCGGTGGCAGACACCCGCGTCATCTTTTTCATCCACGGCGGGGGATTTATCGTCGGTCACCCCACCGCCGGCCCGTACCCGCACTTTTTTGCCTCGCTCCTTCGCGATGCGGCCACACGCGCCGGGGACGCCAGCAAGTGTGTGCTCATTGCCCCGAGCTATCGCGTCACCTCGGTGCCCGAGCACGCCTTTCCGGCCGCACTGCAGGACCTCGTCGCTGCCTACGATTATATCGTCGGCAAGGGATACAACCCGTCCAACATCGTCATCGCGGGAGACAGCGCTGGCGGAAACCATGGTTCGTTCATGCGCGTCCCCTCACCGGAGAAAGAGAGATTGACAGTGCTTGCCAGCGGTGGTGTTGACGCATCTCATCTTGGAGTCCGGTCGGCTGTCACCACGTGGTGTTGTTGCCATTGCACCCTTTGCAAACCTGGTAACCGATCAACTGATCGGCAAAGCTGACGGTGATGTTATTTCCCCGTCAAAGGGTGACTTCGTGGTGAACACATATCTCGGCGACTCGGGAGTTGCACGCACAGAGCCGCTTGTATCAGGGGCTTTCCTCCCCTTCAGCGAGTCTTGGCCCAAGACGTTGCTCCTGGTCGGCACCGCAGACCAGCTGCTTGGGGCATCTCACGAGATCGCAAGGCGCCTCGCAGATGTAAAGAAGCCAGTTGAGGTGGTTGAATATGACGAACGTCCACATGGGTGGTGGATTCTGCCACATATTTTCCCAGAGGATGTGCAAGACGCAACGCGGAGGATTGCTCGGTTCGTCTTCGATGAGCACATAAACGAATAGAGGAGTTTTGTGCTCGAAGCATTTGACAGCGCTAGTTCTTGTAACTGCGATGTAAATTAGATACAAGGTCCAGAAGATTGCCCAATGTTTATATGATCAGTTACACCACCTAATCCGGCTAGTCAACGATGCCCACAGAAACCCTGGTGAACCTGATGAGAACTAGGTTATACTCGGCGACTGGGTCGAGAGAAATGCTGATACACAGAACAAGGTCAAAAGAAGGTTTAACAAGCAAAAAGAGCGATCGGCAAAAGTGCCATGGTATCCAAGAGGTATTGCAGGGTCGTAAATATGCCGATGGTTAAAGGGAGGGTAAATAGAGCGACGATCGGATATCCATATCTGCAAGATCGGAGCGATGCGAAATTAAGGTGCCAATGGACAAGGAGTGAGAACACCCATTAGACTATGGGCTAAACTATTACCGATGCAAAAGGAGATGTTTGCAGGATATGCAGTAAATGGGAGATACATAGCATTCTCAAGTGTTGGTTTCCACCAGTCGTCCGCGCGTGTGGGTGCCGCCGCACCCTCATGAGTAAGCTTTCTCAGAGTATGGAGCGTTTTCCAGCGGTCCAGGGTTGTCCGCCTCGAATGAATATTTCGCAGTCGCAGAAATATCCACTACGGGCTGGTCTGCCGGTGTGACTGGTCGCGAAGAGGCCAAGCCACCTGTGGATGTCGTGGCTGTGAAGGTCGACACTATTTGCTGGTTATGTGGATAATACGACCGACGCTGCATCTTCTTGAAGTCGTAAGATGTGAATCTAAGAGAATTCAGAAAAAGGAGGGGTGAGTGCGAGAAAGTACCGTACTGCTCTTCCATCTGGCGCATCTCGGCACTTAATGAATTAACATCACGATGTTTCCGTTGCTTGGCTTTGAGCGGATTGTCTTCAAGCAAGAGCTCTTCCAGTTCATGCGAAGCATCAAAGTTGGCCTTTTTAGACTGTGGGTGAATAGCCGAGATAAATAAATAACCGAGCTCGGGGAAAAGTTCCCATGGAGGAAGCGAACGCACGTCAGGAATGAAGGGAGGCGGTAGCTCCTTGTTCTCGAGAGCCTGCCAGTCGATGGGACGGAACCAGGGGTGTTGTCTAAGTTCATCAAAGTTTTCGTTCGATTTAAATGCGAGACGTTTGGTTGGATCTCTCTCTAGGAACTAGGAGCGGTCAAGCCGGTGTGGGAGAAGAAGGGATTCTGAGGGGACTCACGCCCTTTATAACTTGCATCCCTGTTCGACTGCACTTTTTTTCGGCGTCTTCTGGAAACCGCAAGCTGTCCTTTGAGATGGCGTGGGTTAAATCGCTGTTGGTTTTGCCTCTAAAGGGCCGGCGGCCAAAGAGGAGCTCATAAGCGCAAACACCGAGGGACCACCAGTCGATGGTATAGGTGTAACCACGCTTTGTGAGAATCTCGGGAGCCATGTAAGCCATGCTTCCTGCCACGCCGGTAAGCGGGCGACGCTCGGAATAGTGGACGGCGATGTTAAAATCCGTGAGGTGAGCATGGCCACGCTCATCAAGGAGGATGTTGTCGGGCTTGAGATCACTGAAGGGAAAGTGTAAAAGAGGAAGGACAGCAAGGGGGAGAAAACGTACCGATGCATGATGCGATTCTCATGAAGAAAAGCGAGCGCGGAAGATAATTCTGCGACATAAAATCGTACGGTCTCTTCTGGTATGCTTCCTAGGCGGTCGAGATGAACTGTAGGAGAAGAGTGAGAAAGGAGTGGGTGGGAAAGGGGGAGGACCGACAGCGCAGGTCACCGCCGAGCATGAGATCGAGGACGAAAAAGCAGTTCTCGTCGTCTTGAAAGGCATATCGAAGGTTGACGACGAATGGGTGGTCGATCTGTGGAGAGATATGTATAAAGTGGGTGGAAAAGCGGGGGGAAACGGACTTCTTCGAGAAGGCGACGTTCTTGTATGATGTTGGCAACGGCTTTCATCTTGACACACTTTGACTTGTTAATGTACTTGAGGGCGTAGAGTTCGCGGGTCTGTTTGTGCTGAACCATTCGGACCTAGAGGAGGGGGACATAAGGCGGCGTAGAGGAAGGAGTGGCGGGCTGGGAGTACCTTGCCGAACGCGCCTTTGCCGACGCAGCGGAGGAGGACGAAATGGAAGAGATTGACATCGCCTTCGAAGTCGACGGGCTACGGAATGAGATGGGGGAGGGGAGGAGGAGGAGGAGGAGAACGCAAACTCACAGTAGGGCGACAACACACGGCACCCATTTCAAGGACGTGATGACGAGAAGTGGAAAAAAACAAACAAACAGAGACGAGACGGTGAGGGTCGGCGGGGATCACGTGAGAGGGGGTAATAAATGACCTTGTCACATTCGTGTGACTCTTGTGACACCCTCATCCATGTCCGTCACTCGCCCCCTCGTCATATTCGGTCCGTCTGGCGTTGGCAAAGGCACGCTCATCAAACGTCTCTTCCAAGAATACCCGGACAAGTTTGCGTTTAGCGTGTCGCGTATGTATCCATCCACTCTCCGACGCCATCGCTCAACAGACCGCGACCAGATACAACCAGGCACCCTCGTCCAGGTGAAACAGACGGGAAAGAGTACCATTTCGTGTCTACCGAGCAGTTCAAGTCCCTTCTCGACGAAAACGGGTTTCTCGAGCACGCCCAGTTCTCTGCCAACTTCTATGGCACCTCCAAGCAAGCCGTCCGCGACGTCCGCGACTCTGGCAAACGTTGCATCCTTGACATCGACTCTCAGGTACGTCTTTCCATCTCCGCGCTATCCTCGCTCACCGCCTCCAGGGCGTCAGGCAGGTCAAGCAGACCGATCTAAACCCCGTTTATGTCTTCATCGCCCCGCCCGATATGTCCACCCTCCGTGGTCGTTTGCGCGGCCGTGGCACCGATAGCGAAGACGCCATCAAGAGACGTCTTGCCACCGCAATCGCCGAGATCGAGTATGCCCGGCAGTCGGATACGTGTGACTGCGTCATTGTCAACGACGATCTTGAGAGAGCCTACGCATCCTTTAAGGACATCGCACTTGGCAAAGACACTCGAAGCGATGTCATACCCCCGTTAGATGACTGATGTGATCAACATGAATCCGATACCACAGATAGACGGCGCACACCAGTTCTTCTTGTATATGTAGTAGAAATCCGATCGATAGTTGACTCACACCCTGAATCGCATGTACGCCATCAGCAGCGCAGAACATCCCGTCACTACGTTTCACTCGAGTCAGCCTAGCCAGTAACCATCAAAAAACCAGACACGCTCACCAAACCCAACCAGGTACTGCAACGTGGTAGCCTTGGAAGGATCTTGTTTCAGTAATCTATCCTTGGCAAATCGAGTTTCACCTACCTTGGACGCCTGAATCGCCGTCCGAAGGTTCGCAATCTCCTGCTCAATCCTCGTGTCCACCTCTTTGATCTTGAGTTCCTGTCCGCTGCTCTCCTCCCTCATCCGTCCCTTTTCAAGGTTCAAATCCAGTCGCACACCCGCCTGCGTTCGCGTAATTTCCTCCCGAAGCCGCTGTTTCAGCTTCTCCATGTCAGCCTGTAGTCTGTCACTCTCTGCCTTGATCATCGCTAGATCGTTCTTCTCCATCAACTGTAGCTCCGACTTGAGCTGCGCAAAGTCGACTTGTTGGGTATATTGATGCTGTACAGTCATCGTCAGTCGCAACCCTGGTCCACCTGACAGGCACCAACCTTTTCTTGCTCAGCCTTGGTCACCATGTTGCTTGTCATGTTCCGTATGCTCTCGTCAATGACCTCCGCCATGGCAGACATGATCCCTTCCGCTTGTTGCCGGTTCAACCCTTCCCGCTCCAAGCGTTGCACAAAGTGGTGCGTGTCGAAATGAAAGTCATGTCGTGCAGTACTCGCCCCAAACCCCCGCGCCGACGGTGGTGGTCTTAAGAATGGTCGTAGCCTCTGCGCGGGTAACAGCCGGATGTACAACGTTGTAGACATGGTGCGTGGGAAATGCTTACATGCTCAAGCAAGTACGATTGCTTCCGCAAACTCGGGCCGAGACGTCAGCGACGTAGTAGGTCACTCCCAAATCCAACCTGAAACTTCAAGATTTCCTCCGAGCGAAAGGAAACAGTCGTGTTCGACAAGTTGACTCTCCACGAACGCCTGCCAGCTTCATCCCGATGACAATACGTACCCCAATCTATTCAAATCTACCTTCGTATTTTCGACTGGTATCGATGCACCGTTGAACGTATGTAATACATAGTCGAATGAGAAGCTGGGGGGCTCGCTTTGGAGACGGGTCGAACTGGGAAGGAAATAAAGGTGAATAGTTTACTTCCGGTCTGGGACCGCAAGAACTAGGTGTTGTGATAACGGCCGGCGGTCGTCGCGTTTCACCGTCGGGGATCACCGTCAGTGGCCTATCTAATAGGCTATGATTTAATGCCGGTTGAGATCCGGTTGGTGCGCCGAGCGGTTTCTGACGAGTGTAAGCTGTCCGAAACCAGAGGGATTGGTGGGTCGCACCGCTAGAACGTGTCATGAGTCTGCTCTTTCAATCCCGTGGTTTGACGTGGGTGAGTGGCATCGAGCCAGACAACTTCGTCTCAGCAGTGGTGGCTGTGGCACTTCGTCTTCGATCGTTATCGTGATCCCTTCCGTGCTTGTTCCCAGAAGAATCTGCGCACCATTTCGTATTCGGATCCGTTGTTCTCGCTAACCATTTGCGAAAGGCATATTATAGACCAGCTTCAGCTGACCACATCAGACATCTCCCGGGTAAGTTTAATTCATAAACGAAAGTTTGATCTCTGCTTGGCGAAGAGTATATAAAGGTGACGCAAGAAGAGCGAATGGACAGATACCTTTCACCCGTCAACCATGCCAGACACGCATTTTTTCACTACTGTCTCCCTCTCAGTCGCTTCCGCGTTTGCTGCCTGTGGGGGTGCCATTGTCGCGACCGGCAGCGTGGCGCACATCCCATCCGTTCGTGGACCAGAGAAACTAGAATGCCCAAGGAAGACTCACGTCGCAGCGTCAATTAAATCAAACCGTGATATGTTTGCCACTATTTCAAAGATTGAAGACGATTATCCATTCTGAAAAACGCCAGGTACGGTGATGGCAATCGGGACGCGAGACTGTCCACCGAGACATGCAGTGACTAAGATGTGACAAGGGTTTGTCATGCGGTCTGAATGCACCACAGAAGGTGATGAGGCTGAGGTGTACGATATAAGCTTTATCTTAAAAGATGCGGAAAGGACTCACCCTGTCTGTTGATCATACTGCAATGATTTTCTTGTATTCGTATTCGTGTAGTACTTACTAGTGAGCACCCAGAACCATACCGATTCAGAGAACCAGTCGTACCTAATATACTTTATATCCGCTGGTTCATCAGAACTACGCATAGGGGGTCAGTCAAGTTATAAAAGTGTACCGTGTGAAACAAGCTAGCCTGAAAGCAACGATGTCCTCCAACGCCCAGAGCACACATCCACATCCCTGGGCTAGTTCGAGCGCTTCTGCTCATTCCACGCTTGGATCGTCCCTCACTGACACCTTTGGACAATCCAGAACCCACTACCAGCCAGGTTATATGATGGTCAGTGCTACCAATTTTCACCGCGTCTCATTGCCCAACACCCCCCAGTCTGCCCAACAACATAGCCCACACGCACTCCAAAACGCCCAGCATACCGACGAGATACCCACAGTGCAAACCAAGGCAAAAATGAACCTCGCGCTCTCTCGCGGTGGTGCCTCTCACTTTGGCGCAGACTCCATGTTCGAGAGTGCTTCAACGTCAGTCCCATGCTCCCTCCACATTCACCATTGCTGATCCATGTTCGTGCAGGAAACGGCAAGCTTTTGCAGACACGGATGCACCCCCGACGACCTCCATCAACGACGTGTTTCGCGAGTCGCCCTTTGGCGCGTCGGAGAGGGCGCCACCAAGAGTGTGTTGGCTACATAATGCTGTTCTCGTTCGAGACTGATTCGTGTTTCTATTAGGCGTTCTCCCTCGATGGACCTTCCTTTCCGTCGTCCGCCCGTCCACCCCGTACAGACGTGGCACCGTCGTCATCCCCCATGACCTATGTGATCGTGTTTGGCTATCCCCCTGACAGGTACTCTGCGACCGTGGAGTACTTTAAATCACTTGGTGCGGCCACGGAACCTGAACCCAATATGGAGATTGTCAACTGCTTCAGAATCGGGTTTAGAGATCCTGGAGAAGCAGCGCGTGTTGTTCGAAGAAATGGCGAGACCTTGGGTGGCAGTTGGATGGTCGGTGTCAAGTGGGCTGTATGTCAATACGCACTTTGCTTGATATTCAGATTTTCTGACCACAGCTGTGTTAGGACGCGGCAGCGGCAGTGGGAGACCTTGGGTCTTCGTTGCGCGGGCCCGAATTTGCAGCATCGACGACACCGTCTCAAAGTAATGCACAGTCGTCTGCGATGACTATCGATAGCCCATCCCCTGCGACCGTCGTGGGCACGCCAATCAAACTTGCACCGTCTGTCGCTGCTTTCCGCAAGGGACACGCACCAGCCGCTGCCTCCCCTGCGCAAAAGGTGACACCTGTGTCCGTCGTACCTTCCCAAGGATCAAAGGGTATGCTAGGTCAGGTAACAGACTTGTTCTTTGGGTGGTAGCTTGGTGGGCTGCTTCCTTGGATATGCTAGTAGGGTGCATAATGTCATTCATTCATTCAGTCGATGCGGCCACTTTTCTTGATGTAAACACGATGTCGGTCCAGAGCTGCTGGGTATTTGGCAACCATATTCGAAAACTACGCAAATAGCTGTGATCGGGAAAGTCGGGAGGCCAGCTCGAAGGTGCAGGCTCCCATGTCTCTGAAAGCATACCGAAATTGAAGCTGCGATCATGAGGCTCTCTTGGGTATAGTATTGTGAAGCTCCGCCAAATTTTAGCCAGTGCTCATCCTTTATCTGCGAGCCAGCACTGCGGTCGAGTTAACCGGAGTGAACATGAGGTTACTCAGGCCAGCCTGAAGTGAGAGCACGAAAACAGCTACCAATTTGAAAGCGATGATCGAGTAATAGGTATGCTTTCCAACTCATGCTCGTACTCGACCTCCACTCTTGGTCCCTCTGTGAGGTGGTTGAGCGAGACCAAGGAATGGATAAAATCAGAACAAACGCACTCTTTGGTTTCTCCAATTTCTTGCGAGGTCCTTTTGGTGGTCCTTTTGCTTTTCGCTTGCCCAACATGACTTTTGTCTTTGAGCGTAAGCCATTTTTTGTACTATCCCTGTCCTCGTCCGAACCTTCGCTATCCTCCTCCGATGGCCCCTCGTCCTATTAAAGAGTGAGAAGACGGATAAGTGCAATAACAAAGCTGACCATCATATCCTCCAGATCGCTCAAGTCGCTAAGCCCAACTTCGTCCTCACTTATATCACTGACAAATTCGCCTTCAGACTCTCTCTCCAACTCGTCTTCTTCTTCATCCTCCCCGTCCGTCTCGTCATCAACCAGGTCCAAGTTCACCTCCCCCTCCACTTCCTTTTCTTTCCCTCCCTTCTCTCTGTCCAGAATAGCCTGCCACACGGTCTCGTTGACATTGAGAGGAGCGTCACCGTACGCTTTTGATTTCAATCGTTCGATAAGCTCCTTCTCGATCGATTTTTCCAAATGGGCAGCAGAGAGTGCCTTGCGTTCTCGCGTTGCTTCTCTGCGATCAAGTTTTTTCTTGACCCCAATCAACTTTGGTCTACCACGTCAACAGGGTCAGTCGCAGACCAGGACAAGACGGCGGACGCAGACGTACTCCTGCCGCAGCTTGATCCGTCTCATTTTGATGAGGTACTGTGTGATCTTTGTCACGCGTTGCTTGCACTTGTGGATCGTGAAGTTCGGCCAGTACATGAGCTCCTTGTCGATCTAGCCCGCCGTCGGTGGTCGAGTTCGATGGGATGCATGAATTTCGCTCACCTGCTCGAGCGCCTTCGAGTAATTTTTAGAAAGTGGGATCTTCTCCCACATTTTGGCGGGCGTATGCGCACGTTCGATGGTTTTGACATAGAGGTATATTGCACCTAGAAACAATATCGAGCCTCGGATCGAGAGGAGGGCAGACAACGCACCTTCATGCTCACGCACCGTCGCGTATCGCGAGTTGGCGAGCGGACATGATTGCCTGCTGCAGAATCCAGTGACGTTGTACTCGTTGCGACAGAAATTCTGTGTCGCAGTCCTGAAGACGAGTGGTCAAAGAGAAGGACGACGGGATAGAACAAAATGTAAACGAACTTTACTTTGTAAGAGCAGAACTGTGCGTTGATCACAGACCAAATCACGTCGTCGCTCTGCATTTTCGTTGTCGTTGTGCCCGACTTCCGGTTTTGCGGACGGTAGTATCCACGTGACCGTATGAGCCCCTGTTCTAGTATCAAGTCTCCTGCTTGCTCGACTCTTCGTGGCTCACCCCCAGAGGAATGCCCTATACCTCGCAACACCAGCTCGAGGTAATGGTCGTCCTTTAACAACTCGGCAAGTTCACCATCAGAAAGTCCCCAAGTTGCCGCTATGATAGGTATCGTAAAATTCATCAAATATACGGTTTCTATTCACGATCCCGGATTATCCTCGTTGTATGATTCAACCTTCATATCATTTAGACCCAACTCTTCGTTCTGCTCCCAACTCCTCTCATAGGTCTCAGTCGTCATGTTCGGATCAGGGTCTGGCGCATATATGTTCTGCACATACGAATTTGCCAGAGGATCATCGAGGATGACAGTAAACGGTCGCTTGACCTGCTTGATCTGGGCGTGCGTACGAGATGACCATACCTCCGGACACGCTGATTTATAAATTACATACCTCACTCAGTTCTTGCAAGAATGACTGAAACTTCTGATGTTCTTCGCCTCCAGTCGCGCTCGAGTCTCCCATAAAGATTTTCTGGGCGAGTTCCTCATGCACTTGGTCCAAGATCCCTTCTAGAGTTGTAAATCGTCCCCCAAGAGTTCCGTGCTGAAGGGCTAGTTCTATCTCTGGGATCGTCAACCCACCGGTTTCACTCTGGAGAAATATCTTGGTCATCGCTTGATGCTCGTCAAGCTAGACGGTTCAAGTCTGACCTTTAAAATGTCTCTTCCGAGGTCTTCTACGTCGTTCACTTTCAAAGTGATCTTCTTTCCTACCGCCGAGATTGCAGAGCCAACTTTGACTTCATTATCTCGATATCCACAACTCTCGCAATTCGTCGACATGATCAATGTTTCCTTGCCACGAGATGTGTAAGATGCTCCGGACCGTGAATCCCAAGCCACTCACCTTGAAGTACGGAATAGACACTTTCTTCATTCGAGTCACCTGTGGTCGATTACAACGAGGACAAATGCCCGGGAACTCGAAAATCTCGTCATTCTCCCCATCAAGGTCGTCTTTTTCTCCCTCCGTCCCTGTATCCTTTTCTGATACGCCGCTCGTTTCCTGTGTCACGGCCAATCCTAGTCTAGTTGCCTGTTCGATGGTCCTAGTGTACGTCTTCAGACTCCACTTGGGATCAGCCATGCTCTCGAAAAACTCGAGGAACGAATTCCCAGACGGATCATCTATGGTGATCGTAATACACCTTTTAACCGAATCTTCCTTGGACTTTTGCACGACAGGTTTGACTGGATCGTCCTCGTCCTCGTCGTCATCTACCACCTCCTTGAGTCCGTCGATGATGTCCTGGATTTTAGTATATGTAGTCTCGTCTTGTATTCGTCTGAGAGGTTGATCGGCGCCGAGATCAGCGATAATGTCGCGCAAGAGACCCTCGACGGTCGTGAGCTGCCCTCGTTCATTGGGTGGGAGCGTCAGCTGGAACTCGGGAATGACGATCTCGCACGCGTGTGAGCGCACGATTTGACGGTCGAGATCGCCTCGATGCGACACCTCGAGGGTATACGTCACGCCGAGCTCTGGATAGTCTGTCAGAAACTGCAGCCTTCTGCCAGCACGAACGCGGGAACCTTTAATAGTGCTGGCAGTTTGTACCTCGTTGTTCGTCGCACCGCAGTGTTCGCACCGGAAGCTCATCACGATGACTTCTCGAAAGTATGGGATAGAAGTGAGCATCATGCGGGTCATCCCCTGCCATCGGGATCGGCGAAAGAGGATGAGAGCGCGTTCACACGAAGATCCGAGGGACTTACCTGTTCCCCACATCGCATGCAGAGAGACTCGACCTCTTGGAGTGGTCTGTCGTCATCGTCGTCGGCGGAGGGCTCCCCTGGCAAATCATCTGCCTTATCCGCAAGCTTTCCAATGGGAGGGAAGAATCGATCCGAGTCGTTGGACATGAATGACGGTGGAATAATGACAAGATCACAGTGAGATTAGATGTCTCTCTGGTCGAGTATTAAGATATTGGCCATGTTCATTACAACAGAAGCGTATGAAATAGAGGACTAGGACAAAATTCTATGCCAACAGAGAAAATAAATCGTTTATGTAAATACATAGGTAAAACCGCATAATGCTGGCAATGGAACCAAGTGAAAAGTGACCTATCATCATATCCGCGTTATGTCGTTTTGAGCTTTTGTTTGCGCGCCTCGATGTCCTGCCTTGTCATTCGAGTTCCTAGTATGACATCCCAGTGGACGAAGAATGGTTGTGAGAAATTGTATTTGATCCCGATAGCCTGTGCAAATGACAATCAGCATCAGGTCAACAACGTCGAGGCGGTGTACAAACTTGATGATGAATGTCATGATAATCGGCATTGTTGCCGCTGAACATCTGGAAAGGGTCCAGGGGAAAGCTATAGCCACAGTGGTCATCGACCGTTTTCATGGTGCTGAACGTAAACAAGAAGATGGTCTGCCGGACAGAAAGGTTGGCAATCGTCTCCGCTACCACAGCCCCAACACTGTCGAGCGAAAATCCTTCGAGAGGGTGATTGTATAGTGCACCGTACGCATAGGGTACATAGAGTCGATGGTGCACGGAATGGAAGTGCTTGTAGAGGAATTTGTTCGTGTGCATCCAACGATGAAGGAAATATTGCCATGAATCGACGATAAATCTATTTGAAAATCAACTGAGATATTGGCTCAACTTGAGCAACACGGAGGACTTACAGAGAGAAGAGGAGCTGTGCAGCAGGAATACCCCACCAGTATAACCAATACGTAACGTCGGCACCTCGAGATACCAGAAAGCTGTGGGCTGCCTCCGGACCCACCGTCCACTCGACGAGACGCGCAAAAGTTTTTCCGACTGCTGCCATTTCCATCATACACCTTGAAGGGGATATCTCTGGCGGATCGGACAGCCAATAATACCCAAGCAGCGTTTGCAGCGTATGTTGGAGGATGACAGCCCAAAAGACTTCAAAACGAGTGGCACGATTGCGGGACTTGACCTCGTCCGAGTCGTGGATGCGGTACTTGTCTAGCCAGGCCCAGTTTGACGAGTCGATACAGTGGAAGAAGAGAGACATCACCCAGTACGCCACGACGGGTGCTGCGAGCGCCAGGATGTTGTCAGGGATGCTGTCGAGAACGTTCTGGCGCATGGCAAAGTAGAAAGGGGCCTTGAACGGAGGGAGACATATGTTCTCCCCGTCCACGAAAGCGGTACAGGTCGAGTTGGACCTCACAAGAAAATCGTAAGACATTTGGGTTCGGGTCAAGCAGGAGTGACACGGTCTGGGTGTATCATCTTACTCACCGGTGCTGGCTGCCACGTAAACAAACTGACATAACCAAGTACTTATATTTGTATTCTCTGATCCTACAGTACAACAAACCTCTACCCCGGGATATTCACATTAGTGAGAATGTTTAGTTAGCAAATGGTGGTACAGTCGCAGGTGCAAATAAAGGTCGAATTATCCAGATTGTCCAAGTTTACCACTTGCGCGGGTGATTTCAAAAGTGAAGGTCAGGTCGCAAATACGTGCTGCCAACGTCCAGGCATCCCTAATGGATATCTGCCTATTGTTCATTGAGGTTATTGAGAAGGGTCGTCAAACACCGCTTTGTGACCATATCGCCCTGCAGATCCAATGAGCCGGTCCACAGCGCAGAAAACAGATTACCAACCTTGAGCAGGACGCTAAAAGTTTGGTCACGGAGCGGTTCCGGAAGACATGCTCGCAGCGCTTCCCTAGCCCTGATGTTCACATCAGCACACGTCATCGGATTGCTCAGCGTGTGAACGTACCTCATATTGTCGCTCAACCTCAGGTAGCAGCGCACAACATGCTTGAGCAGTCGGACGGCCTGGGTTTCCACGAGCTGATTTACCATGTTGCTGAGGACGGTACCGACTGCGTAGAAGCGCTCGTACGTATGGCATATATACGTCAAGCCGGTTTCATCCAACAGAATCTTTTGCACGATAAAAATCGCGACAGTTTTTGAAAGCTCGGAGCCGGTCTCCATGATGCGCAAGCACAGGGGTATTATTTCAGTGGAAAGGAGGAAATGAATGACGGTATTGTTGTCGTTTTGCTGCGCACGGGCATCAGTAACGATGGAAATGACGGCGATAGGGTGGGAATGGGGATACCTTGACGAGTGCACCAATGACACCAAGTGAGGTTAGACGAAGGTACTCGAAAGGTCGTGTTTTAGAAGTCGTATTGAGGAAGGGGTAAAGAAAGAGGGGGATATGAGCTAGGGGTCACATGAGCTGGCATTCGGCAGCAGGCTGGTAGAAGTACATACCGTTAAGGAAAAGCTGACGCGTCTCTGAATGAGAGGCGACGCACTGGAGGAGTGCGAGGGCATTGCACACACGGTTTGAAACATGTGCGGTGAGATTGGGAGGAGAAAGGAGAGGGTAAACGGAGACAATCTCCTGGAGAAGGGCAGGCATAATGCCTACGCAAGAAAAGTCAGAGGGGGTCAAGGGGTGTTGCGAGCTGACATACCAAAGGAATGCCAGAGGACAAGCGCGAGATCGTCGTACTGCTCTCTCTTCTTGCTGAGTTCTAGGAGGGCACTCTCTCTCGTATTTGGGTCCATCAGGTCAATGACCAGGGCGTAAATTTTGTTCTCCTCATGAATGCCGATGATATGTTGCTGATGGGGCTGGAGAGCGAGCGAGGGCGACTCGGAGTAGCCAGAAAGGGCCGAACTAGCAAGTCTCTGCTGTTGATACGGATTGAATTGAGCGGCGTGCTGCAAATACGAGAGCGGTTTGGGGGAAATGAGCCCCGCCATAATGCAGCTGCACGAGAGATCCGTCAAGAGACAACTTTGAACGGACCCATCTGACCCGAGTAGATTACATAAGACAAACCCTAACCACGTACTCAGTAGTTAGTTCTACACATTCAGTTCCTTCTTCCCCCAAGCCAGCGCATCCGACAACCTCGGATGTAAACGGAGCTCAGGATGGCCAGACAACATACCAAACACCCGCCGAGAAAATTCACCATATTCTGCCTTTTCCTCATTCAACTCCTACCCCAATGTCAGAACATCGGAATCACAGAGCGATCGAATAGCTACCTCGTAAATGTCGCGCATCGTCGCCAGGATCACAACTATCAGTTCGACATAAGCCTGACTCTCGGCATCCACCCTTGCACGAAGACAACTAGCCACATTCGCGAAAACAGCTGGAACATGCTCAGACATTAGTTGCCAGTAACGTCGGCGCACTGACTTTTGATCAACTGTTCCCGAACTGCCGCGTAGTCCGCCTGACTGACCTCGTATTGCCTCGTCCCGGGTATCGGACCGAACGGCGCATCTCGAAGAAGCGGGTGTTGCAACCCATCAAGGGATAGTACCACACTCACAAACTCGTGTTCTATCGTCGGCTTATACGATAGAACAGCCCCTAGAAGCACAGCGATGAAGTCTTCCTTCATCTTCTGAAGGATCCTATTGAGCCCAAAGTCTTGGAAAGATGCACTCTGTCTTACATTGTACGCCCCCGGGTCCAGACGAAGGAGCGCGAGGTTAAATCGCAGCCCAACTCGACGGCGCCACGCGTCGTTGATGATCTTTTCCCAAGATTGTTTCCCAAGCTTCATGTACAACCCCCAGTCCTACCGGAAAGCAGTAAATGGTGTAGTGAACATCGGCGACAAGGCTCCCACCTTGTAATTGTTCTGGACAAGAACGTTGGCGCAGCCCACCCAACAGTCAATCCACTCGTCAGCAGCCTTAGTGCTTGTACCATTCCCTACTTTCTCGCCTTCACCCAGATGTCTGCAGACGAGGCGATACACAGCAGGGGTGATGGATTTGTCGAGGACCTATGTTTTGTGTCATAATAATGTTACGAGCGACAGCCTAGAGTGACGCCAACCTTGCACAGTGCGTCCTCTTTCGATTTGATATCAGCGACAGCAGATGCCTCGGCTTCCTCGCCTAGTGCGGCCAGAAGCTCTTCGTCTAGATCCAAGAAGTGCTTGTCGTACTCGTTCTGGCTCTCCTGACTCTCGATGCTGTGGACGATAGGAGACACCGGTGGTTGGACTTCCGGCAGTGCCTTGAGTCGAGCATTAAGAAATGACTGTACGAGCATCCGGATCTCGACTCCCGTTTGCTGAATCGTAAGTAGGTCTGCTCGCGGGTTGAACACTCGGGTAACCCAGGCTGACCCGCATCAGCTGCGTAAGGAGCAAACGGAAGAACACTCACGACCATCCAATAGTGCCGGGTCCGGGTACTCTGCACGTTTCTGCCCCTTGTCCAGCGATTGCGTCTCGATAACACGTCTCACCGATCCAACCAGCAACTGAATCAAGGTCGTTGTTGTCTTCTTCGTAACAGCACCCATCTCGCCTTCCTTATATTCATCCATGAGCACATCTGCCATTTCCCTCAACCATCCCAACACTTCTTCTAATCCTCCAACGATTTCGTGATGCCTGACAATCATCGCGAAATTCATCATTCCATATACACACGCCACCCTCGAGTGGTCGTCTGCATGTTTAAAATCTACGCATCGCCTGGCCTGACCGGTGCGGAACTTGACGTTGGAATATGTAGGATCGAGATGTAAAGCGACTGCCATCGCACTGAACCGGTTAACGAGCATGGAGAGGGAGTGTGCGGAGGGCGGGGCAGAACGAGAGAAGGGGACTGGACTAACGGGGACAGCCATTTGAAGGAGTTTCTTGATATTCACAGAGCGCTGCTTTGGGTCCGGGAGGGCATTTTTATTCAGCAGCTTAACGGCTTGTACCACCATCTTCAGGAAAACCTCAAAACTCGAGTCATGTGGGTCCCGCTTGGATAACAGTTCTAGATCGCCATTCTCGAGAAAGCCCATGGGGGCCAAACGTTCGTTGAGGAGATTGGCAAAATTGCGGGATCGGAAAATTTCCTGTAGAGACTTGAACATAACGATCCCATCATCCAAACGCCATTCCCATTGCTTCCACAAAAGAAAGCACCTAGAGACAACGTACGATACGTACTCATCCCGTTTCTTGAAGGCGCGTTGCGGGAATCGACACTCCTTTTCGGGATTAGCAGTCAATATAATCTTCCTGAGGGCAGCAGCTACAAGTTCCCAAGCTGCTGGAAGCCGGAAAGTGGACGTGGACAGTCCATGAACAGAGAATTGGGAGATAGCGCAGAGGCTGAAAATTGTGCACCACATATCCTCACTTGCTCCTGCACCAGTGTCGGGAGATTCGGAGTACAGCTCCGCGAGCAAGCGCCAGAGCGGGTGGCCAGATGATGCCTCGGAGGATATTTCAAAGCTTGGAAGTAGGTGGATTAGGCATATCCATAACTCAGCGGCTCGAAGGGGCAATGAGGTGTTATCCACGTCGCTTTCCGCCGCACGAAAAGTGGTCAAAGCTGGCTGCAGATCAACATGCAATAAACGTCGCATGAGCTGTTTCGCGCTGTGAAACAGAAAATTGTTCCCTACAGACCCCCGCCTGTACTTGACACCGGTCGCAAAGCGGGCGCTCAGTTCCACGACGAACCAATGAGTAGTCAATGTAAAGACGTTCGTCTCAAGCGAATCCAGGACAAGCAGCAACCTATCCGAGTACTCTCGTAGTGCCACCCCTAGTACGGCAAATTCTTGGTCTTCCGCATGGACCGCGAGCCATGAAAGAAGTTGACTTGAAGCATGTGCTACTGACCCCCACTCGCTCGTCATGCCCGAGGGGTCATCCTGGTATTCGCGCAGAGCAATAACGTGACGATCGCACAGTGGGCCAAGCAATGCACTGAAGACCGCAGCTGACGTAGTGGGTCCGATCTCGAGTCCCTGCACGTTGCAAGATACTGGTCGCGCGGTTTCCAGGTTCCCTAAAGTGACCATAGAAAGCTGATAAAGGAGGCCCTTTCCTATGTAAGACGGGGTTCCAAGTTTCACTCCAGAAGGAAGTGGCGTAATGTTCATATCGATGACAATATGATGGTGCATGAATGGATATGACTCGCCTTCATGATGAAAGTAATGGGTAAGCGGAATCTCATGTTGTGGTCGTGGAGATATTCGACGGCGTAGGCGTGAACGAGGAGCGGCGGTCGAAGCACTTGTCGGCAGGTTTGCAGCGGGTTGGGGAGCGGGAGAACGAGATTTATTCCATCTCTCTACTTCAGCCCTCCATCCTGGATCCATTGCCTGCCTAAATCCATCATCGTCTTCGATTACCAGTGTGGAACTGCCTCTGGTAGCCTTGGCCTCGTGGTGTTTCGACGTGATACATGTTGCGTCGTGGTGAATGTTGTACAATGGTCCATGATTGGTCCTAGATTGACGACTCCCAGATTTTTTTCGCGTCCCGCGCTCTTCGTTCGTGTTTTGGTCGAGCTGTGGATTTCGAACCCGGTGCTCCGGCCCATGCTTATCCGACGAGGTAGTCTTGGAGCCCATGTTCTCCCGAACAAAAGGCAAGCGAGTTTGGTGGTGTTCTCCATAACGCCTCGCGCCACTAGTAATAATATTCAGCCTTGGTGTCGTAGACCCGGGAGGTTTTCGCCGTTGCATCGGTTGTCTGACCTTGGGCTTTGGTTTATCGGAACTTCTCCTCCGACATAGCATCCAATCAATCAAGCTTTCGCGTGCAGGCCCCCTTGCAGGACGGTCGAAAAGCGATTGGTGAGTCCTCTCCTCGTCATTGCTGTCACTCCTAGAATCTTCCGAAGATAATCCCGGTAAAGAGCTGTCGCTGAGAGAAATTACGTCGTCCCTGTTTCCAGGCCCCGGCGAAGCACGCCACGTCCTCCTAGTCCTGACGGCCGATTGTCCGTCAGAAAGGATTTCCATCGCATCAGCTTTTCCATCTTTATCGTACATCTCCACGGGCTGTTCCACGTCCGAACTTTCGGGGTCTCCTCGGACCTCTACGTCCGTATATATTCTCTTTCGAGCTCTTGCAATCCCTGGCATTAGTCTGACCTCCTCTGCCTCACTGCCCGATGGTTCCGCTGTTTCCCTGGTGCGTGGGGCTGGACGACGAATAGTTTTTGTGACCCCGAGCTGTCGTGCAATCATTGCAGCTGGCATCATATGTTTTAGCGCACGGAGTTTTTTTTTGTCTTTAGAGCTCATCTCGAAGACAGACGATTCATCCGATTCCGACTCCATTCCTGACGTATTGGGGGGCAAACCACTAACACTAGAGGTCGGTGCAGAGGGGCTTGGTGGTGAAGAATAAGTCAGGGAGGGATTGACTGGCAAATGGTGTGGAAACGGCGCATCATCGTGGCCACTGGATTGGTACGACTCTTCTTGTTGCAAATAGACAGTAAAGTTTGGAGACCGGGTGGGTCGCGAACTGAAAGCTGGGGAGTAGGAAGACGCTCGGGACGGCGCGGAGGGTCTTGAAGGTGATGTAGCGGGAGAGAGAGAGATTGATAACACTGCAGGCTCTGACCGCGCCCGAAGAAATAGCGATTGGGAAGATGACTGATGCCAGATCTCAGGGAGATTACGAGGTGACTCATGAAGTGACTTACGGTGGGAGGTATGTGTTTCGGAAGACGCATATGTTCATCATCAGCGTCATCGGGCATTGGGAAAGATTTGGGTCTCTTCCTCGTCAATTTCTTAGCCATGGCCTCCGCCTGGTGAGATTTTATAGCAGCCTTCCTGGCCTCAGCTTTGGCCTTTGCCTCCGCTCTCTCTCGCTGCTTGCGAATCTTCTTCGCCAATCTGCAGATCTCGTCGTCATCCTCATCGCTGCTTGATAACCCCTTCAAGGTCTCAGGTAACCACCCCTTTTCCATCTGTCCTACCTCATCATCCCCTACCTCATCCCCTTGGTCAAGACTCTGCACCCGGCTTTTCTTCCCCTTACCACCTTCAAGATCTATATCCACATAGTCGCCATCTTCGTCCGGGATATCCAAGAAACCTTCATTGTCTGTTCCGGAGCGAGGTCGGCAACTTCGAAGTTTTACGATGGCATCAGGGTGGGACTTCAATTGTTGCTTGTACAGTAAATTGTCATATGCATATGGATTCAACTGACGGGCTTCTCGACGGCGCAACGAATAGCGACCGAGTGGCTGTGGGTTCACGGGCGGTGCAAGGACTGGGTAATGGGTACCTGAGGAATGAGGAACCTCGGGAAGCTGAGGAGCGGGGAGCTGAATTGGATCCGGCGACTGTGAGAGACTCCGAACCGATGATGAAGTGGGTGTTAAAGGCGACGAAACCATCGAGTGCAACTTCCGTCTTGCAGAACATTGTTGACTATGTGAATGCTGTGAGCTGGTTTGGGAAGGTGTTGTAGGATGGCAGAAAGGAGACGAAAAGAGGGAATTGTGATCGGAGGGAATAGAAAGCGAACGTGGTAACGAATGCGGAAGCGGGCGGGGTGTTGAATGCGACGCCGGGCTCTGTGACCGAAGTTGGTTGATGGCGTCAGGGGAATTACGTTCCCGTGGCCGCGGGGAGAACAGAGGACAATCCAGGGGATACGAATCCTCGGAAGGTAACGATAACAATAGATCTTGTTCGTCTTCAACCACGACCATGTGTTCCCGGGAGTGCTTCAAAGGTGAACTCGAATCTTGTTCTATGCGGGCCGCGTCCGGAAGCGTGTTTCCCGGTATGGATACTTCAACAGTCGTAGGACGAACGGGGCTGGGCGACACTGAGTGCTCATTATGGATCATCTTCGAGAGGACATCAACGCCGAGGAGAGTGTGTAGGAATGATCAAACCTTGATACGTTTCCGAGGCGATGGATTTTCTTCATGATCACTAAACCAATCATGGCGTGCCATCAGTGTCAAAATAGAACTGGGCTGACTCTGGTGGTTATTCTGTTTGATGATACCTTGTGGAGACACGAGAACATCCGCACGAGTGCTCTTCAGTGGTGCAAAGGTGGAGCCGGTCCAGTGATCAGCATCGTCAGAGAGAGTAAGAACTTCGCGCTCTTCGACATCAGATGTGTCGACAACATCAGGGCTTTCCATGAAAAAAACTGGGACCTGCTCGAGCTCAAGAGTCAGTGGTCAGTGCGATGCATGAAGATGAGTCGCGTATCACGTGCTCGTGTTCTCCCATTGGAAGACTGATTTAATTGCCTCCGTTCTAATTTTTTGAGTACATCATTATCTTGCTCCAAGCATGATCGAGTCACTAATTACCAGCGAATACATATTCCTAAAAATACGGTCAACAGACACCTTTTGTCGTCAGGAATACAACAACCACCCTAGAACTACCGGGGAGAGGATCATCATCACTTTTTGGGCTCCAATCGGGGGAGCGTCGAACCATGCATGGATATATGCGCTATACAACAGAAAAAAGAAAGAGAAAAACGCAGGTGTTGGAAAATGCTGCTAGTGGGTGTATATGAACAGGGGGTTACGATGACGAGCATAAAGTGGGGTCACTACAGAAATACAACAACGGAATGGAATTCAGATGTTCAATGCCGGAGCGGAAGTGGGCGAGCTAAAAAATGTGCGTTGCACCGATGCATTGCCCCGAGTTTTCATATTTGGATGGTGGTTTCGGCGATGGTGTCGCTGGTGGTGATCATAATGGTAAGTAGGTGCATGAGTCTTGCGCTTCAACATCTTCATCTCCCTACGAGACTCTTTTCGGGTCTTGAAAGGTGTGTGTTGCTGGTGCTGGTGCTGCTGGTGCTGGCGGTGGTATAGACTTCTTCATTGACAAGGAGGTCGGTTTGGACAGAGTCCAACCAGATTGTGGCTTTGGCATAG
>JBBPLE010000544.1:0-21749 GCA_038089675.1 Boletales sp. KT-2023b | reverse complement strand
CACCAGCGTCGGATTAGCACTTAATTGACTTTTTGTGTCTAACTAGTTAATCTTGCTAATGCCATTTTTTTCATTCTTTTGTAAAGCCGCAAAAGTTCATTAAGATGGTGAGCAGAATAAGTATGGCTGGAGTCACACGTCTTATTGGCTTGCCGGCTTTTCATGCTTCGGGTGAACTATAAGCTGATTAAGCCAAATTTAGCCAAAAAAAGATCGGTGTGAAATTACTGATGTACAAAGGATATAAAGGCATCACCCAAAACAGCCCCGTGTGTCTTCAGCTCGACATGTGTCTCTGCTCGCTCACAGTTATCTGGCTCCTCCAGCTTGCTCAAGCTGTCCCGACAAACACAACCGCCACTCCATCGCCCTCCGAGGATGCTGTAACAATCTACAATTATCGCAGCGTGTGGAGCTTGTTGGAGGGCTGTGGCCTCACGATATTGATCTGTGTCTGGCACGCGATCCATCCCGCCCTTCCTCTCCCTCACGACGGATTGCCCAAATCACATCCCCGGCTTCGCCGCTGGGTACGAAACATGCTGTATAGATTGACCTTGATGGCGCTCGCTTTCTTTGCTCCCGAGCTCACCTTGATTTTTGCGAGTAGTGAATGGGCAGTAACGAAGGACGCGACGGAATGTATTCGCAAGAGTGCGCTCTCAACAGACTATGACTGTCTGATATACTGATTCTGTTCAGATCCCAAGTACAGAGACAGGTGGACAATGACTCACAGTCACTTTCTGCACAATGGTGGCCTTGCCCTTGCAGACGGTAAGGACGTTACAGAAATCAAAGCGGAAGGATTCGTATCATTTGTGGAGGGAAAAACAGCAAGTCCGGTAGTACAGGCGAATAAATCAGGAGATGAGGGACGTCCACTGGTTACGCCGGCTCCACCAAATGACATAGTCAATCCGGTGATCACGCAGGATGAAATCAATGACAAGAGCACGACTGATGCGTTGGCGAAAATCATCCTGATTGTCCAACTGTCGTGGTTTACGATCCAGATCGTCGTTCGGCTTGCAACCGCCTTACTGTGACGCTTATCGAGCTGGACACAGTTTGCTTGGCATTACTCACGATCCCGTTGTTGTTCTTTTGGTGGAACAAGCCGCGCTGCGCTGCAACACCACATATTTTCTATACACGCAGCTACGTTTACAATCGTGAAAGTCAACAGGAGATCGATGGCAAGTCGGGTAAGCAGTTACTGGTGGGTATCGATCGATCTGACTGTGAGCGTCTGACTTCCGAGTCGCACTGACGCATATCGCTAGAATACTTTGACGATCAGAACGAACAGAGGATGGGGCAAGCTTATAGAGCCCACGAATTCATCGAAAAACACCAATATCATCACATTGGTTCTTACATGAACGGTATCCGGGGCACTCCATACAATCGCTTGGAATTACCCATTTCCGACGAGGATCGAGACAATGTTGTGGCGCGTGTCGTCACTGACATTAGCTGGAGGGCCGCTCGTTTTGCTTACCATCGTCGCAGTGCATAACTCCACTGAAGATTTTGTCCCAAATTGCATAAGCACTATTCTCGGACGGTGCATGGTATTCATTGGCCTTGTTGGTCTCCTGTCCCGGGTGCTGCTGGTCGGACTCATGCTCGCCAGTCTGCGCTCTCTGCCCCCTTCTGCACATCTGGTCATTCCGTGGACGGAGTACATCCCGCATTTGTAGCCGGTTGCTGTACACGATGCGTACGTTTTGTACATACTATGTACTTGCCTTCCGTCTCTGTCCATTGCTCTACCTTACACGTAGTTTTATTTGCACGATCCTGATTTCATATGCGTGTAAAGGTCAGAAACGTCCATTAGCACGTCAACCACAGCAACACGAACATTCAAGCAAAAAACAAACGAACAACATCAGAAAAAGATTTCTTCCCCTAGATCCTCCCCCTCAACCCGTTCTCGGCGGCAGCGGCGCATATCGCCTCTCCGGCCTATACCCGGCCGCCATCCTCGCACCCAACGGTGGACTCCTCCGCCTCTCGTACGCATACTCCCGTCCATACTCCCGCTCGTAAAACGCGCTCGCACCACCGCCACCAGCACTGCTCGGCGGCACAGACGACGGCGGCGGAGTGCGCGTCCCCGCAGATGACCGCGTCGGCACCACGCTGCCTCCCGTCGAGGGCGGCGGGACGTACTCCCGTCTTGGCGGGTGCAGGGGCGGGAGCGGAGGCGAATACGCACCGTACCCGTCCTCCCGCGCGCGCTTCATCGGCGGCGGGCGCATCTCGTCTCCCTGCACGCGTCGCGGCGGTAGCGGTGGCGGGGTCGGACTCCGTCCGCGCACGCGCGACAGCGGCTCGGGCGCGCCGTACCGGCCGCGGTCCAGCTCCCTGCCGTACCCGCCGTCGTCCCCGGGGGGTGGTGGGTACGGGTCCGTCAGCCGTGCGCTCAGCGAGCGTGTCATGCCCGGGGGGTCGATCCGTCCCGGAGGCGCGGGAGACAGCGGGAATCGCCGGTCGCGCTCGTCCCAGTGGCCCCGTGTCGGTGGTGGCGGGGGCGGCGGTGGAAGACTGCCCAGGTCACGCTCACGGTCGCGCTCGCGGTCTCTCTCCCGCTCACGTTCCCGTTCCCGTTCTCGTTCGCGCTCGCGGTCAAAGCGCTCCTTGTCTCTGTCTACAAACGGCGGTCGCTCGTCCGGTCGCCACGTCGACACAGGCGGTGCAGGCGGCGCAGACACCGGTGCGCGCTTGTCGTCGCCCGTGTACCACTCCCGCCGGCGTTGCTCATACACGTCGCGTTCTCGATCCGCAAACCGTCTCTCTCCGTCGGCATAGTACGCACCTTCCCCACGGAACGGCGGTGGTGGCGGCGAACGCGTCGGGTAGTATGCTCTTGGCCGTTCTCTCTCCCGGTCCCGGTCACGGTCATACAGCGAGGGCGGCGGCGGCGAGTACCGGCGTGGGGGTGGGCCAGCCCGGTTGAAGGTGTCTCCAAACCGTGAAGGGACCTCTTTTGGCAGGTCACGTTCGCGTCTGTCGCGTTCCTCTCTGTCAGGGAAGCTGCGATCCGGATCGGGTCGGTACGAGGATGCAGCAAGCACAGGACGGTCGCGGACGTCTCTCCTGAAATCGGGGATCCGATCGTGCTCACGCAGGTCGTCTTTTGGAGGCGGCGGACGGAGGTCGTCTCGTGCAATAGAGGGAGCCCGTGTGTAGGTGCGGGGAGGCACGGGACCCAGGGAGAGGCGCTCTTCGAGGGTTGGGGGGGCGACGACGTCCACACGAGGTGCAGGTGCGGGTTGGCTGAGACGGTCCTGAAGAGAGGGCAGAGGTGCAGGTTGGGAGAGGCGCTCTTCGAGTGGTACGGCGGGGCGAGGACGGTCGTCAGTGGCAAGCGAGGTCGCACGAGGGCCTCGATCGTCCTCTACGGTCGCTCGCCCGGCATCGGGAGGAGGTCGGTCGGGGGGTGGCCTCGAGTCGGCGGGAGGAAGGGGCCTTGTCGGACGATCATCCAGTGGGATACGGCGTTCTTCAGGCGGGGGACGACGATCGTCGAACGGGGGCCTTCTTTCGTCAAAAGGGGGTTGCTTTGCGCGGTCCTCAAACGGGAGTGGACGGCCACGCCTGTCGTCGGGGTCATAGCGACGGGGAGGGGGCACGTAGTCGGAACCGTAAGAGGGCTCGTAGTGGCGCAGCTCAGGAGGAGGTCTTGGTGCATGGCTGCGTCCGTAGGAGCGCCCGAAAAACTCGGGGCGTCTGTCTCTGGCCCTAGGGTCGTGACGGTCACGGTCACGGTCCCACTGTTCTCTGTCACGGTCGATGCTGAACCTGTCTCTGTCGCGGTCTCTGTCGTAGAAACGGTTGTCCGGTGGGGGAGGATGGGCGTCGCCATTGGGGAGTCTGTTGTCGTGGGGTGGGTCGTCGAGGCGGGCCTTGTTGTTGTTGTTGTCGTCGGTGGGGCGGGGGTCGCCGGGCGTGGGATCGTCTTTTGGGCTGTCCATCTGTTGCTGTGCGCCAGGAGGGTCGACGTTGGGAGGCTCTGATTGGGCTGGCGGTACCTCGGGCTGTGGCTCGGGTTCGGGGGCCGCTTTGAGGGGCGTCAACGAGAGGGGCGCCTCGGGCTCGACGACCTGGGAAAGGGTGAGCGGTGTAGCGAATGCGAACGAAAAAAGAAGAAAAGGGTACATTGGGTTCTGGGTCGAGCGAGGCGTCGTGCTGGTCGGGAATGGGGCCCATGTAGAGTGCCGCGAGGGCGGCAGGCTGTGGGACTGCGCGGTAAAATTCGTGCTGGCCATCCTTGATGATGGACTTGAGGTTTTCGAGAATCTCGAGGTCGTTTTTTCCTGGGGGCAGGATGGGCTGGTAGAAGGACTGCTGCTGGTGTGCGAATGGGTAGGGCATGGAGAAGGAGGAGGAGGAGGACGAGAACGGCGGGTCCTCTGATGAGAGCGGGACGAGAAAGGACGTGTTGGGGTCCTCCGTGAACGTGGTGACGGTGCGTTCGCGGTTGTTGAGGTGCGCACGGCCCTTGCGCTTGCGTGACGACATTGACTCGCTCTCGTCGTCGCTGTCGTCGTCGTCGTCGTCGTCGTTGTGGTCGTCGTCGCCGTCGTCGTGGAACTTGGTAGAACCGTCAAGAAGGTTTCTTTCGCCAGTTAAAGCAAGCAGACGCCGACTCAGTCTCAGCCACTTTTCGATCTCGAACTTTTCCTTCCTTCGCCATGTCCGTCGTTGGCATCGATCTCGGTACTCTTCACAGCAAGGCAAGTCCTCTTTCTTGATCGTACACGTCCTCCTCATCGTACCAGATCGGCGTCGCCAGAAATCGCGGCATCGACATCATCGTCAACGAAGTCTCCAATCGTGCAACCCCGTGCGTGCACCCCCGCTCGACCTCACCTTCTCCCGCTCATCCCGCACAGATCGCTCGTCGCCTTTGGCCCAAAACAGCGCGCCATCGGCGAGCCTGCGAAGACTCAGGAGACCTCCAACTTTAGAAACACCATCGGTGCACTCAAACGCCTCGTCGGCCGCACCACCCTCGACCCCGATCTTGACGCCGAAAAGCGCTTTCTCCATGCGACCCTCGTCGACGTCAACGGCACCGTCGGCGCAGAGGTAACCCCCTCCTCGTCACCCCCATCGTCCTTCTCACCCACCTCCAGGTAGCCTATCTCGGCGAGAAGCGCGCCTTTTCTGCCACCCAGCTCGTCGCCATGTATCTGGGCAAGCTCCGCGATACCGCCTCGCGCGAGCTCAAGTCCTCCGTCTCGGACGTCGTCATCGCCATCCCCGGCTGGTTCACCGACGTACAGCGCCGTGCCATTCAAGACGCCGCTGCCATCGCTGGCCTCAATACTCTCCGTGTCATCAACGACACCACCGCCGCTGCCCTCAGCTGGGGCATCACCAAAACCGACCTCCCCGAGCCAGACTCCCCCCGCCATGTCCTCTTTGTCGACGTCGGCCACTCTTCCCTCTCCGCCTCCATCGTCGCCTTTTCCAAGGGCCAGCTCGTCGTCAAGGCCGCCGCCTACGACAGACACCTCGGCGGTCGCGATATCGATTACGCCCTCCTCCAGCACTTTGCTGCCGAGTTCAAGACAAAGTACAAGGTCGACGTCCTTTCCAGCCCCAAGGCCATCTTCCGTCTCGCCGTCGGCTGTGAACGTCTCAAAAAGATCCTCTCTGCCAACACAGAGGCCCCTCTCAACGTCGAGTCCCTCATGAACGACATCGACGCTTCCTCCAAACTCTCCCGCGACACCTACGAACAACTCATCGCCCCTGTCCTCGACCGCATCGTCGCCCCCATCGAACAAGCCATCGCCGACTCTGGCCTCTCCCTCGACCAAATCGACGCCGTCGAGCTCATCGGTGGCTCCACCCGCGTCCCCGCCGTCCGCGCACGCATACAGGACGCCGTCCCCGGCAAAATCCTCAGCACCACTCTCAACCAAGACGAGGCCGTCGCCCGCGGCGCCACCTTTGCCTGCGCCTTCTTCAGCCCCACCTTCCGCGTCCGCGAGTTCCACGTCCGCGACATCTCCCAGTACCCCATCAAGGTCTCTTGGGACCGCTCCGATGCCGACCCCGACGAAGACACCGAGCTCACCGTCTTTCCCCGTGGAAACGCCATCCCTTCCACCAAGGTCTTGACGTTTTACAGAAAGGCCCCGTTCGACATCGAGGCCTCGTATGCCGAGCCCCAGGGCTTGCCTGGCAAAATCAACCCCTGGGTTGCCCGCTTCACCGCCAAGAACGTCCCCGCAGATCCAAACGGCGACCTCTCCTGCGTCAAGCTCAAGACCCGCCTCAACCTCCACGGCGTCATGTCCTTTGAGGCCGCCTACGTCGAAGAATCAGAGGACAAGGAAGAGATGGACGTGGACGCAGACCCGTCCGGCGAACCCAAAAAGAGGCGCGTTAAAAAGATTGAGGTGCCGTTTACCTCGTTTGCAACCTCGCTCGACACGTCCGTGCTCGAAAAGCTCAAGGAGCAGGAAGCCCAGATGCACGCCGCAGACAAGCTCGTGCAAGACACCGAGGTGCGTCACGGTCCCCCTCGTGTCCTTCATCGCTCACCCCTTGCAGGACCGCAAAAACGCGCTCGAAGAATACGTCTACGATACCCGCGGCAAGCTCGACGACCGGTACGCCGCGTACGTCCAGCCCGCCGAGAAGGAGAAACTGTTGGGGATGCTCCAAGACGCCGAAGACTGGCTCTACTCGGAAGAGGGCGAGGACGCGACCAAGTCGGCCTACGTCGCCCGTCTCGACGCGCTCAAGGTCGTCGGGGACCCCGTCGTCGCGCGCTTCCGCGAGACCGAGGAGCGTCCCAAGGCGATCGCCGAATTGCGCACGACCCTCAACGACTATCTCGCCCAGGCGACCTCGCCCGACGAGAAGTATGCGCACATCGACGACAAGGACAAGACGGCGGTCGTGGAGAAGTGTGCGACGGTGCAAAAGTGGCTCGAGGACCAGATCGCGCGCCAGGCGGAGCGTGGCAAGAGCGAGGATGCGGTGCTCCGCGTCGCGGACGTGGTCAAGAAGCGGGAGGAGGTGATTTACTTTGCGGTGCCCATCTTGACCAAGCCGAAACCCAAGCCGGCCAAGGTGGAGACGCCCAACGGCACGCAGACGCCCCAGAGCGGCACGCAGACGCCGGATCCGGGTGCCAAGCAGCAGCAGCAGCCAGAGGGAGGTCCTTCCGAGATGGATGTCGACTAGCGTCTTTCGTTGTACAACAGATGATGGCATACATGCTCTGTAGACTTACTTACACAATCCATAGTACTTTCTCTCACTCTCACTCTCACGCACACACTAGGCGCGCGTCGCGCCCAACCCGAGTTTCGACCGCTTGATGATGGCCGTCAACGGGGCCTCGATCCCCACCGACGCCGACCCTCCAATCCGATCGCCCTCTGTCCACCCCATCGACGCCAACATCCGAAACCCGATGTTGTTCGACCCAATCTTGGGCGCCTCCTTGCCGATCTCGTCCCCCTCGCGCTGCGTCGGCATGCCCTTGCCGTCCTTGCCCCTCCCCTTCTTCTTGTCCTTTTTATCCCGCCCGCGCGCCCCGCGCAGCCTGCCCTCGTGGACGGTCGTCCCCCCGGTACGAAAGAGCGTCGTGTACCGCCCTTTTCCTTTCCCCTTGCTCACGCTCTGCACGCCGCACGCCGCCGCGAGCGCGTGCAGGCGCGCGCGCGCCGGCTTGTCCATCGGGGGCAGCGCGACGCTGTGCCGCCCGTCGGCGACGAAACGGCGCACGAGCGTTTCGAGCGCGTCGTCGTCGGGCGTGTGCGGGTCCGACGCGCCCGCCGCCGCGCGCATCGCCTTGGCCATGGCCTTGCTCTTGCTCTTGCTCCCGCCAGACGGCACGCTCAGCGGGTCCAGCGCCGCGGCGAGGCGCGCCGCCGCCCGCTCGGCCTTGTATACCGCCTTCTTCGCGCGGTCGCGGTCCCACTGGGCTTGGAGCTCGGCCGGGAGCTGCGCGCGCTTGGTCTCTGTCAACGGGACGGTGGTGGTGAGTGCACGACACGGCGAGGACAGGCGCAGAAGGGGGGACGTACGGTGCCGGACCGGGGTCGTGAACGTGGGGTCGTCGTAGATCTCGTTCTGTTTTTGTTCTTGTTTCTGTTTCCCTTTCCCTTTGGGGTCACGCGCGGGGGGTATCTGGCTGTTCTGCTCGAGCATGTCCTGTACGTCGGCGTGAGGGGACGGTCGACGGGAAGCAGCACGGCTGGCAACGCACCTGGATCCGTGCCAAGAACGCCTCGTCTGTTGCCCCGCGTGTGCCGGGGGCCACCGCGGACGCGTCCTCGTCCTCGTTCGAGTCCTCGTCTTCCGCCACGCCCGGCTGTGGTGCACGACTGCGCGCGCGCACCGCCTGCAAGCGCGCTTGGAAACCCGATCGAGGACTGTACGCCTCGTCGTCGGATCCAGACGACAGCGCGTCCTCGTCGCCGTCCGATTCGCCCACCAAAACCGCCTCTTGCGCGTCAAACACCGCGTCGGCCTCCTCGTCGGCCTCCTCGTCGTCGTCCCCTTGTGCGCTCTCTTCCGCGTCCGAGCGCCCGCCCGGATCGTCCCCAATGTCCGTCCCCATCCGCATCCGCGCCTCGTCCTCGATCTCCTCCATCGTCACGTACCGGGACCCCTCGGCGCTCATGCTGTGCACAAACCCCTCCATCGCGTGCACGTCAAGAACCAACTCGGGGTCGACGTCCATGCCTTGCCCGTCGTCGCCGTCGTCGTCTTCATCCTCGTCACCACTCCCAAAATCCACGTCCGAATCCTGCCGCCGCCGCGCCGCTTCCTCGTCTTCGCCCTCGTGCAACCGCGCCTCATCCGCCATCGCCCCCATCGCCGCGAACCCGGCGCGCTTCTCCCGGCGCTGTTGCGCCCACCGGACGCCAGCCCGTTTCTTGCGCGCGCGTCGTGCCGCCGACGTCGACAGCACGGGGCGGAGGGCGAGGACGTCCCCCTCTTCTTCTTTTTCTTCTTCTCGCCCGTCCGGGTCCGGGTTCGGATCCGCGTGCGGTCGAGACCCCCGCGGGTGCGGTGCGACGTACACGATCTCGTCGTCGTCTGGATCGCCGAGCGCGTCGCCGTGGCCGGTGCGATCGACGAGGATGACGTCGCTCGGAGGACCAGGGGCAGTGTCGATGATGAAGCACGGGGGGTCTGGTGACGGACGCGGTGCGCCGGACGGGTGTGCGTGTGTGGTCTCGAAGGGTGTGGGCGCTGCTTGCACGACGGCGTGGGGTCCGCGATCGCCCGCGGATGGCGCTGGTGCCGTCGATGCTTGCGTGGGCACGTCGTTGGTCGGTTGTGGGAGAGGTGCGTGAGAAGGTGCGTTCGACGTCCCGGCGAAGGCGGGGTGTGGCTCTGGTGCGGTGGATAGGGACAGTGCTTGCATGGGCCCGTCTAGAGAGGTGTTGGACGAGGGAGGTGCCTGTTCTCCGACTATAATAGCATTTGTGAGAGGCTCGTAGTTGGATTCGCTTGCGATCTCGATGGATACGGGGCGTGTCTCTAGTGCAGTGGACGGAACGGCTTCGTCCAAGGGCGTGTCCAAAGAGGTGCTGGACGAGGACGGCGCCCGTTCCTCGACAATAATCGCATCTAGGGCTTGCGGGAGAGACTCGTAGTGAGATTTGTTCGCGATTTCGATGGGTACGGGGGCCGTGGATGGAATGACTTCGTCCAAGGGCGCGTCTAAAGTAGTGTTGACCTGTTCCCCGACTAAGGTAGCATCTGGTGGTTCGAGAGCGAGTGAATCGCCTGGCGCGGGCGGTGTGGGCGCGTCATCCACAGCACCCGATGTTTGGATCCGATTATAGACACCAGTGAATGCTTCTTCGACGATGTCGTCTCGAGACGTCGCCTGTGGTGTCGCAGCGTCGATCTGAGCGCGAAACGCGGCCAAGTCGGCAAAATCGACTTGCTCGATGTCTTCTTGAGTGCATTGCGCGATTGCGTCCATCTCTGCACGAACCCGCGCCAGGTCCGCAAAATCGATTTCAGGGAGTGCCTCTGATTCCGAGCCAGAGTCCGACGCATTGTCGTGGAACGCCTGTGCGACGCGCGCGGCGGTAGGGACGTCGGACGTCGCCGTCGTATCTAGCACGTTTCCCGTCAAGACTCCCCCCCCCCGGAAGCGGAGACACGGATCGCACCCACCTACGGGCTTCAACACCTCTTCCGACTCCATGAACAAGAACGGGGTGAGCGTCGCCCGCACGAACGTGATCGGGCGCAAGAGCGGTCGCTCGGCGTAGAGCAGGTCGGACAAGGGAGCGTCCTTGCTGAGCGCCCTGGCGCGGACGGCACTCGTACCCAGCTGTGGGCGGCCGCGGGCGACGCTGGCGGTCTGACCACGACCCCCGCCTCTGCCTCTGCCTCTGCCGCGGCCACCCCGGCTGGACGGCGTCACATCGCCGCGGCGGGAACCGTCCGCCCCCCTCAGAGGAGGCGTCCTCCCCGTGCCCGATCGCGCGTTGGGCGGGCCACCCCGCCGTCCGTCGTTCGTGTGCCCCACGACGACGGCGGTGGCGGCAGCGGCTGTGAAAAGCGAAGCGTGATGTGAGCGGGGGGGGGGTGTATCTGACCGGGAGCTTGCCCACGGTGGGTGCGTACGCACCTGGCTCGTCCCATCGCTGCATCACGACGTCGATGTCTGCGTTGGCGTGGGGGTAACGCTGTCGGGGTGTCGGCGATGGGGCCGCCACGGTGGTGGGAATCCCGGCTTGACCTCGACCTTGACCTTGACCTCGAGTCGGACCGTGGCCGCGCGCATGACCGCCTCCTCGACCGCGATGGTTATTGCGCTTGTTGTTCTTGCCCTGAGGCATCGTTGTCGGTGTAGAACGGGAGTCGTTACTCGGATGCTGAATCAACAAAACGGTCGTTCGATACGTCGAGTCAACCAAACTGGGCTGTTTTTGGAACGTTGGATCAAACGTTCGTCGCACCCGACCTGCCCGTCCGTCGATCGAGCTACGCTTGTACACGCGCTCGACATTCACTTCAACGGGCATGCGGGCATGCCGTAGATGATACGGGTCCGAGTCTCGTCAAAAAAAAAAAAGAAAGAAAAACGTTGTGGTCGGTCGTGTTGTTTCGGCGACGCAAACGCAACTCCAACGTGACTCTGTACCAAGTATGCATGCAACTCCGAGCTCGACTAGCCACGTTCTCAGATAGGATCATTTCTGGCGCACGCGTGGACCGGCTGAGCCCCAGGTTGCGTTCGCTGAAAAGGTTGAGATCCAACTTTCGGGCCCCAAGCTGAACTTTGTTCTGCTCGTAGGCTGTGTCCTAGCAACACCTCTCGGCCCTGCGCTCTTTCACGAAAAAAAAAAAAAATGCACAATACATTGCCCAATCATTTGTCCTTTGAATGCATCCAGGTATGACATCCGAGTCGGAAGGAAGCGCATGGAAGGCTTCATGGATCTTTTTGCTCGAATGCACTCTCTACACCAGACATGATTAAAAATCTCAGGCACGTCTTTTCCGTCACTTTTATCGCGTACTAACGCGCCCATATGTTTGAATCCGGAAGGACCCTGCAAAATACGGCTCTTCATGCGTAGCAGCCTGGGGGCTACGGTAGGCTCCCTCGTAAGGCATACCCCTCTGCAAACCAACTTGGAAAATGCAAGAAGGTATGACCTATAAGGGAGTATGCCTTATACCTGGTATGCCTTATGAAGTGAGTCGACTGTCTTTACAGCCTAGTTTATCAGCCGCTCAAAGCGCCCATATGTCTGAATCAAGTAGGTAGGGCATGGTCCTCGTGCAAAACGGGAGTCAGGGCCATAAGTGTAATCTATGGTGGTGATGTATAAGTACATCCGCGACCGCTTTGAATCTACTTCGATGAATACCATCACCGGATGTCCCTCTGCTGATGCGGTAGCCTGCAACTACCGCAGCATCTGGAGCTTATTGGCCGGCTGTTCCCTCACTCTATTGATCTGTGTCTGGCATGCAATCCATCCCGCGCTCCCTCTCCCTAACTCCAAATGGATCCATCGAGCATTATACTGGTTTTTCCTGATATTTGCTGCTTTCTTCATTCCTGAGATCATGGTCGCAACGGCGTCTGATGAATGGTACAAAGCGAATCAGATGACAACTCGCGTCCAGGGTGGGTTTTTTTAACCATCGTATTCTCCTGAATAACCATGTGTTCTCAGCCGCCGGTCTTAAATGGTGGACGTTAACCCACAGTCACTTTGTCATGAACGGCGGATTTGCACTTTGCGATGGTACTGGTATCAAGGAAGTGAACGTGGACGAATTCCTTTCGCTCGGGGATACGGGGAAACTCATAAATCCGGTGGTCACAAAGGAGGACATCAAGGACAAGAGTTCCTCTGACGGCCTCGCCAAGGCAATCTTGATCGTCCAACTATCTTGGTTCATCACTCAGATTGTCGTTCGGCTCGTCCATCACCTCGCTGTGACCCTCATCGAGCTGGACACCGTCTGTATGGCCGTCCTCACGCTACCATTGATTTTCTGGTGGTGGCATAAACCACGTTGCCCCGGGCGTCCTCATTTTTTCTATACACGTGACTTTTTCGATAATGGTGGAGATGGTGAAACATCACACGGAGACAATGATTTGGAAAAGTTGCTAGTCGGTGCCCATTACACTGTTTCCGTGAGATTGTGAGCCTATGCTGATGGATTGACAGAATAATTCGACGATCAAAACGGACAGAGGATGGGGTGGCCTACTGCTAATCTCAGACGGTTGGAGTGACGGCGCGGCCCTCTCGCTTGTGTTTACCTGGGCGACGTTTGGAGCGTTACACGCCTTGGCTTGGAATTACGACTTTCCAACGGAGCTCGAAAAGACGATATGGCGTGCGTCGTCGCTTGCTTTGGCTGGGTCGCCAGTCGTCCTATGTTGCGTTGCCGTCATGATCCCCCATGCCAAATTTGGCGGAGCCATATTCATACTTTTGCTCGCCATGGCTAACATAGCCAGACTGTTGTTGGTCGGCCTAGTGCTCGCAAGTCTTCGTTCCCTGCCACCGTCTGCATACGAAATAATTCCATGGACAGATTATATTCCTCATCTGTAGTTCTTTCATTGAACCCATGGCATATCTCTCTGTTGAATGTACAGACTGCACAACTAGCGGCGATCTACGGTACGTACCGTGCAAGTACGTATAAAGGCCAGCCTCGGCGAGTTGGCGGGAACAAGCTGAGGTGCCGGCATCATAACTACGACGAACACAACCGGGATGCCACTGGGCAGGCATCCAATCATGGACACCTGATCGATCGATCGATCATTGATCATCAATTGAATGGGACTCTTACTGTAAAGACTTTTCGGAGGTGATGCCAACGTCCACACACACTCTGGCATAGAACGGCGCAACGCGAGCCCTGTAACTTGTTCGATGCTCAAGGAATCGTGTTTTTCCGATGTGACTCAGGCTCCTGTGATATCACAAATGACATTGATGACTGAAACTGACTCGGATGCAGTAGCCAGCTTTGTATCTGCAAGGTCTCCGCCTCAGACAAATGATGAATGGTGTTCTAACAGTACTGTTGTCGGACTTGCGTACCGTTACATCCACATGGAAGGGTTTGAGTCGATTGGGTTAATCTACCAGTGGACTTTAGATGCCGGTTTCATTCCAGGACCTAGAGTTGGCTCTGCTAACGAGGGGCCTTGTCCGTTTAATTCAAACTGTTCTAGTCAGTGGGCCGCCGCCCGCAGGTCGCGCACCAGGCGGAGCGTGGCAAGAGTGAGGATGCGGTGCTCCGCGTCGCGGGAGGTCCTTCCGAGATGGATGTCGACTAGCGTCTTTCGTTGTACAACAGATGATGGCATACATACTATGTAGACTTACTTACACAATCCATAGTACTTTCTCTCACTCTCACTCTCACACATACACTAGGCGCGCGTCGCACCCAACCCGAGTTTCGACCGCTTGATGATGGCCGTCAACGGGGCCTTGATCCCCACCGACGCCGACCCTCCAATCCGATCGCCCTCTGTCCACCCCATCGACGCCAACATCTGAAACCCGATGTTGCTCGACCCAATCTTGGGCGCCTCCTTGCCGATCTCGTCCCCCTCGCGCTGCGACGGCATGCCCTTACCGTCTTTGCCCTTCCCCTTCCCCTTGTTATTGTCCTTTTTATCCCGCGCGCGGACCCCGCGCAGCCTGCCCTCGTGGACGGTCGTCCCCGCAGTGCGAAAGAGCGTCGTTTGCCGCCCCTTCCCTTTCCCCTTGCCCACGCTCCGCACGCCGCACGCGGCCGCAAACGCGTGCAGGCGCGTGCGCGTGGGCTTGTCCATCGCGGGCAGCACGACGCTGTGCCGCCTGTCGGCGACAAAGCGGCGCACGAGTGTCTCGAGCGCGTCGTCGTCAGGCGTGTGTGCGGCAAGCGCGCGTATCGGCGCCTTGGCAGTCGTGGCCTTGCTCGTGCGCCCGCTGGGCGGCACACTCAGCGGGCCCAGCGCCGTCGCCCGCTCGGCCTTCTGTGCTGGTGCCGTTTGTGCGTGCGCGGGCGCATAGTTGATCGTTTGAGGGAGAGGTGCGTGAGGAGGTGCGTTCGACGTCTCGACGGAGGCGGGGTGCGGCTCTGATGCTGTCGATAGGGACAGTGCATGCATGAGCACATCTAGAGAGGTGTTGGACGAGGGAAGTCTCTGTTCTCCGACTATAATAGCATCTGGGAGAGGCTCGTGGTTAGATTCGCTTGCAATCTCGATTTCAGGGAATGCCTCTGATTCCGAGCCAGAGTCCGACACATTGTCGTGGAATACCTGTGCGATGCGCGTGGCGGTAGGGACGTCGGAGGTCGCTATCGTATCTAACGCATTCCCCATCAAGACTCCCCCCGGAAGCAGAGAAATGGATTGCACCCACCAACGGGCTTCAACATCTCTTCCGAGTCCTGGAACAAGAACGGGGTGAGCGTCGCCCGCACGAACGTGATCGGGCGCAAGAGCGGTCGCTCGGCGTAGAGCAGGTCGGACAAGGGAGCGTCCTTGCCGAGCGCCCCGGCGCGGATGGGACCCGTACCCAGCTGTGGGCGGTCGCGGGCGGCGCTGGCGGTCTGACCACGACCCCCACCTCTGCCTCTGCCGCGGCCACCCCAGCTGGACGGCGTCGCATCGCCGCGACGGGGACTGTCTACCCCCCTCAGAGGCGCCCCCATGCCCGATCCCGCCCTGGGCGGGCCACTCCACCGTCCATTGTTCGCGTGCCCCACGACGGCAGCGGCGGCTGTGGCTGTGGGAATCCCGCCTCGACCTCGACCTCGACCTTGACCTCGAGTGGGACCGTGGCCGCGTGCACGACCGCCTCCTCGACCGCGATGGTTGTTGTGCTTGCCTTGAGGCATCGTTGTCAGTGTAGAACGGGAGTCGTTACTCTGATGCTGGATCAATAACACGGGATGTTTTTGCTCGAATGAACTCTCCACCTGACATGATTAAAAATCTCAGGCACGTCTTTTCCGTCACTTTTATCGTGTACTAACGCGCCCATATATTTGAATCCGGCGGACCTTGTGAAATATGGCTCTTCATGCGTAGCGGCCTGGAGGCTACGGTAGACCTCGTGTAAAACAGGAGTCAGGGCCTATACAGTCATCCACTACTGTTTGGGCCACAATGAAAAACACACTTCTAATGATAGATCATCAAGACCACATTGTCTTGCCATGAGTGTGCCATGAGGCATGTCTAGCATGACATCTTATCACTGTGGAAACCCGGAGGGTCATGCTGATTTCGGATCACAATATTCACCCTCCGACTTTCGGCACAGGGGTTAGGAAATTGTTTCATGTGCCATACAAAAGATAGTGTAGTAGTAAAAAGTTTGTGCTGCAAAATTTTGTAGGTGGCTGGGGTTCAAATTGGTGCCAGTGTATGTCTCATGCTGTATGTGATGCCCATCTTTCTCTGGATCCATCAGCAAAATGTCTACAGCCTTATCTGCCCCTGGCAACACTTTTTCCAGACTCCACCAGTCTCACAGACCAATTATAATCAGACCCTTCAGTCACCAACCTTTGTACTCCTGGTACCCCTGCCAAGATGTACATTTCCTTGTGCTATTGGTGCTGGCCAGAGTCTGGCTGGCTACATAGTTATGATATGGCTGCTTACATACATTTGGTACTCAATTGTAAGGGAGGAGAAGACAGTTTCCAAGTCTAGAGAGTTGGCTGATCCAGGGGTACAGTATGTACTTCTAGGTCTAGTACAAGAAAATGTACATCTCAGGGGTACCAGAAGTATGAGGTTAAGTGACTGAAGTATGTGTTACAATGGAGCTCATGTGAGGCTTGTGCAAGCTTGCTAGAGGCCCAGGCAGATCCACAGTTGAATTTGAAGCCCAAAGGCCTCTGTAAGGGGGGGCCTAAGAGATATATTCTTGTCTACAACAAAATTTGGTCTGCAAGACTGACAGAGTTTGAAAGAAGTGCTGCCTGAGGTGGCCAAATGTATGACCATTTTGGCAATACTTGAAAGGGACAGTTGAATCATACTAGCTGGTAGGGCTGAGCATGGGTATGGGCAATCCACATGGGGTGTGGGTATGGGTATCTGGTGGGTGTGGGTGTAAGTTAGGCTTCACCATACCCATCCATCAACCCATATCCTGTTCATGGGTATGGCTCATAGTATGGGTATGGGTGTGGATATGACTAGTGTAATAGGTATTTTATTGAAGAAGTAAGGTTATTGTTACACTTGGTCTGGGTAGGAACGAGCGTAGGCTCAAAGAACTAACTGAGGGTCAAGGTTCGAGAGATTCGGTCAAGGGATGCTTGCCGAATAGTCAAAGGGTTTGTCCGACGATGAGTTGACGAGGGATTCAAGGAGTCATCCGACGAAGAGTCAATGAGAGGTTCAAAGAGTCGTTCGATGAAGAGTCGACGAGAGGTTCAAAGAGTCGTCCGACGAAGAGTCGACGAGAGGTTCTAAGAGTCGTCCAACGAAGAGTCAACGAGAGGGATCAAGGAGATCGTCCGATGAGAAGTTGACGAGGGAGTCAAGGTGGTCAAGGTAGAATTGAGCAGGACTAAGCTGGGGTTACATCGAGTAAGACAACAGCTTAAGTACTGCGAAGAATAGAAGGTAATGGAAGGTCATGGAAGGTTAGTGACTAAGCGAAGTGAAGATAGAACCTTCCACGGGAAATAGAAGCGTAGATAACAAGAATAGAAGATGGAAATGAAAGGTGTGCGATGAACACGTTGCATGTTCTAGAGCACTCTAAAGAAGGTAAAAGATACCGGGCCGGGCTGGTCTATTGTAACGAAGAGTAACGAAGAAAGGAAGTGAATCATAACATTACCCCTGGAGTACATTCGAAATCACTATGAGGAATAAAGTCAAAAGAAAAATCAGAAATCCATGCACCTATCTCCACCAGGGGAACCGGTCATGTTAGCATAGGCAGAGTTGTCGTATCCCGGATCATTGTCGTTCAGGTCAAGATCAGCGAGTTCAAGATCAGGAGAGGGACGACGATGACATTGACGAGGGTGGGGGGTTCTGTGATGACGGGACGAAGGGGGAGGGATCGGTCTAGGAGCAGAGCTAGAGCCAGAAGACGGAGGGTCGGAGAGTCGGTTAACGAGGGGTTGGGATGGACCAGAACGTCTAGAACGCGTGGAAGAAGCAGAGGAGGAGGAGGAATTCACGGGGTTAAGGGTACGAGGACATGGGCGACGAGGACAGCGATGTTGGGTGTGGCCAGGGCGATGGCGGGCACAATGGGGGCAGACGTAATAAGGGCAGTTGATACGGATATGAGAGAGTCAGTGGCAGTGGAAGCAGGCCCAACTGTAAAGGTAGTGATCAGGGGAGAGGGGTACATTACGTTGTCCATCCCAACTGACTTCAGCTCGTTCCATGACGGCAAGTTCCTCAAGGGTGAGGGGTTCTTCGGAAGCTTCTGGGGAAGGGTTCTGGTGAAGACGTTGGCGTTCATCGAGCTCTCGAGTGTATCGTAGAACGTCCCTAGCGAGTTTGTCCATCTCTAGCTGATGCATGGCGGACAGGACAAGGTTGGTAAGCTCGATGCGGGTTTCGTGGAGGGTGGTGACATGTTCTGTGGGGTAGTCCGACATCTGGTTGGCGAGTGGGTAGAGGCTATGGATTTCTTGGAAAAGAAGAAGGAGGGTATCGAGGGGAGAGAACAGTTCTAAATGAGCATGAAGGGGGGTAAGAAGGTGGGGGGTTTCGAGCAGTAGCATAAGAGAAGATTGTTCAGTGATAGGGAAAGGATCAGGGCGGATATGTTGGGCATAAAGAGGTAGCTCGACGGAGACGACAGGGTTAGGATCAAGAGGAGGGAGACATAGAGGGGGGGACGTAGACCTGGGAATTCCCAGGTTGTAATTAGTCGAATCAAGGCCTTGGATATGATAGAGCAGAGGGGTGGTCCAGCCGGTGGTAGCAGTGGTGGGGGAAGGGGATCTAGCGGGAGCGGACATGTTTGCACTTCATGGGTGGTGCGAGGGAAGATGAAGGGAAGACGTGAGGGTGGAGGGTTTTATACTCTGTCAAGATTTCCTTGGCATGGTCAAACTCCGATTCGGATAACCAGGAGTCTTCTTTGGCCGAATATCCCTTCCAGCGGACCAGGAATTTTCGGTTGTTTGGGGGTCCACGGTGTTGGATGATCCTTTCCATTTCGTACTCCTCTTCTCCGTTGATAAGGTCAGGTGGAGGAGAAGGGAAGTTTGGTCCGTGTATGTCGTTTTCACGATAGGGCGATAACAAGGATGCATGAAAGACTGGGTGTATTTTCCATGTTCGTGGGAGGCGGAGTTTATAAGTAAGGGGGGAAAGGACCTGGGTAATGGTAAATGGTCCTTCTCGCTTAGGAGCGAACTTCAGATGGGAGATAAGACGTTTCAGGTTTCGAGCTTCTAGCCAAACCTTATCGCCTTTACAGAAGGGGGTGAACTTTCCATGGAAGCGGGATTTCATGACTTGTCTGGCAAGTTCGTGGGCCACCAGGGCTTCATCTCGAGCTGCGGAGAGGAGTTTCAGTCGTTCTTCGACTGCAGGGAGGTTGGTTTCGGCGATGATAGTGGGAAGGGGACGAGGTTCAAATCCCATCATGAGGAAGAATGGCAATTTGTTGGTGACGGAGTGAGGGCGGTGATTGTGGGCGAATTCGGTGTGGGAGATGAGGTCAGACCATGTGGAGGGGGAATTGCCACAAAAGATCTGAAGATAGGTTTCCACTTCTTGGTTTACCCGTTCAGTTTCTCCGTCGGACTGAGGGTGGTAAGCCGTGGAGAGGGAGAGGTTGTATCCGAGGAGGCATCCAAGTTCTTTTGCAAAGGAAGAGGCAAACTGGGGTCCACGATCCGAGATAATTTTGTCGTAAAGGCCGAACCGAGTGTAAACCTTGTGGAAGAAGAGGGAGGCGATTCCCTTGGCAGAGACAGATTTCTTCGTAGAGCAGAGAATCACCCCCTTAGTAAGCCCATGGTCGACCACGACCAAAAGACTATCGAAACCGTCGGAGACAGGGAGGTCCGTGATGAGGTCACAGGAAATCTGTCGGAAGGGAACGGTAGAAGAGGAGGCGATGGGGAAGAGGGGAGGGGTGGTGGGATGGGTGTTCACCTTGGAGGATTGACAGAGGGCGCAGCCTTCGACGTATTTTCGCACAAACTGAGCGAGACCGGGCCACCAAAACTCAGTGGCGACGAGTTGGCGGGTTTTAAGATATCCGGGGTGACCAGCAGAGGTGTGATCGTGGTGTCATTCAATGATGGAGTGGCGGAGTTCTGGGGGAACATAGATATGTCCTTGGAAGGTGAGAACGCCAGCGTCATATTGCCAATCAGAGAGACGTGAACGGAATCGAGCAGGGATGTCGCCGGTGGTAGCGTGTAGCGCTTCTGGGACAAGGGGGTCGGAAGCGGAGGAAGCGGCCAGCTTGGTTTGGAGGGAGGTGTTGATGAGGTTAACAAAAAGAGTGTCTGGGAGGAGGGTGACATTGTCATTATCTTCATCAGTTGGTGGGAGAAGATCTGGGCAGTGAGAGAGGGCATCCGGTGTGGCAAGGGAGGTTCCAGGGATGTGGGTCAGGTGGAGGTCAAAGTCCGAGATGTCAAGTAACCAACGAGCCTGTTGTCGGTTGAGTTTCTGGGGTTGGCGGAAGTACGTGAGGTTTTTGTGATCAGTGAAGACTTCGACGGGGAAGGGGGATCCTTGGAGGTAGTGGCGCCAGGTTTTAAGGCCATGAATGACGGCGAGGAGTTCCCTATCGTAGATGTCATAGTTTCGTTTGGCGGGGGAGAAGGACTGAGAGAGGTAGGAACAGGGATGCCATTCTCTGTTGGCGTCGGTTTGGAGGAGGACTCCACCAGAGGCATACTTAGAGGCATCGGTGGCAATGGCGAAGGGACGAGCAGGGTCAGGGAGGTGGAGGATCGGTTGACTGAGAAACAGTCGTTTGAGTTCATTGAAGGATTGTTGACAGCTGGGAGACCAGTCCCAGGGTTGGTTCTTCTTTGTAAGGTCAAGGAGGGGGCGTGTGACGTTCGAGTAATTGGGGATGAAGCGTCAGTAGAAGTTGGCAAATCCGAGGAAGGATCGGACATCTTTGACTTTGGCCAGAGTTGGCCATTCACGAATGCCATCTAGTTTCACTGGGTCCATGGTGAGCTCATCGGGGCGTACGATCATGCCAAGGTACTCAACCTCGTTGGTAGCGAACGTGCATTTCTCGAGTTTGAGGTGAAGATCTAACTCGGTCATACGTTGGAGTACTCGTTTGGTTCACTCCTCGTGGGTTTTGGCATCGGGGGAGAGGATGAGAAGGTTGTCCATGTAGATGATGAGCCATCCTTCTGCAATCATATCGCGGAAGGAGTCATTCATGAAACGTTGGAAGGTGGCAGGGGAGTTACAAAGACCAAAGAACATGACCATCGGTTCGAACAGTCCTTTGTGGGTGATGAAGGCCGCTTTCCATTGGTGACCATCCTTGATGCGAACATTGTTGTATCCCCAACGAACATCGAACTTGGTAAAGGTCTTGGCACCCTTAAGTTTGTCGACGAGGTCAGAGATGAGGGGAAGGGGGTAGGTGTCGCGGATGGTATGTTCATTGACATAGCGATAGTCTTGGCAGGGTTGAAGACCGCTGTCCTTCTTTTTAACGAAGAAGAAGGGGGAGGCTTGGGGAGAATTGGATGGGCGAATTTTCCCTGCCTTGAGGTTTTCGTCGAGGAAGGCATCGGTAGCGGCTTTTTCATCAGGGGATAGGGGATAGATCTTGCTGACTTTCGGGGTGAATGAGTCGTCGAGATTAATCTCATGGTCATAGGGTCGGCTAGGAGGGACGTGGTTGGTTGCTTCTTTCGAGAAGACAGAGGCAAAGGACGAGTATTCAGGGGGGAGGGTTACCTTTGGTTTGGCCTTCTCAGCGGCCATAGCTAGTTCAGTTGCCATAGTAATCTTGGCAATGGTGGCATAGGGAATAAATCGAGATCCGCAGTGCATGATCCAATTGATGATTCGGTTGTCGTTAGCTCGTTGGAGGTATTGAGCTTCTGTGTCCTTCTTCATGTAATCATAGAGATGTCCATCCCAGATGGAGTTGACTTGTACATGTCGAGGTGGGCGAGGGGTTGGTGTCGAGGGAGCAGGAGTCGGTTTGGTACGGTTGTAATAAATCTCCTGGGATTGATCGGAGTCAAGGGAAATGGATAGCTCT
>JBBPLE010000543.1:0-21821 GCA_038089675.1 Boletales sp. KT-2023b | reverse complement strand
TCCTTCTTGAAACCCCCCACCTTATTACTCCCCTTCATGCTCATTTAGAACCCTTCTCCCCCCTTGATACCCTTCTCCTTCTTTTTCAAGAAATCCATAGTCTCTACCCCCTTGCCAACCAGATGTCCGACTACCCCATGGAACACATTGCCACCCTCCACGAAACCTGCACCAAACTTACCAACCTTGTCCTTTCCATCATGCACCAACTGGAAATGGACAAACTAGCTAAGGACATTCTATGCTATACCTGAGAACTTGACAAACACTGCTGCCTCCACCAAAACCCATCCCCTGAAGCCTCCAAGGAACCCCTCACTCTCGAGGAACTAGCTGTCATGGAATGAGCTGAAGTCAGCTGGGACAGACAACATAATGTACCTCTCTCCCCCAACCATTACCTCTACAGCCAGGCATGCTTCCATTGCCACCGACTCTCTCACATCTGCATCAATTGTCCATACTATGTCTGCCCCCACTGTGCTTGTCATCGCCCCAGCCATCCCCAACATCACTGTCCTTGGCACCCTTGTCCCCATGTCCTTAACCCTGTAACTTCTTCCTCCTCATCTTCAGCTTCCTCCACTTGCTCTAGGCATTCTGGCATTGCATCTCCTTCTCAGCCTCTTGTTGAACGACTCTCTGACCCTCTGTCCTCTAGCTCTAGTTCAGCTCCTAGACAAGTTCCTTCCCCATCCTATCATCGTCATCAAACCCCTCACCCTCATCAACGTCATCGTCACTCTCCCCCTGACTCAGAACTTGCTGACTTAGACCTAAATGACAATGACCCAGGATATGACAACTCTGCACATGCCAACATGACTGGTTCCCCTGGCAGAGACAGATGTATGGATTTCTGATTCTTTCTTTTGATTTTATTCTTCATCGTAGCCTCAAATGTACTCTGGAGGTAATGTTACAATTCGTTTCTTTTTTTATTACAATGAACCAGCCCGACCTGATACCTTTTACTTTCTTTAGAGTGCTCTAGAACATACAACATGTTCGTTGCACACCTTTCATTTCTGCTTTTCTATTCTTGTTATCTACACTTCTAATTCTCATGGAAGGTTCTATCTTCTTTTGCTTAGTAACAAACCTTCTATGACCTTCTATTAGTTTCCATTCTTCACAGTACTTAAGCCATCACTCTACTCAATGTATCCTTAGCTTAATCCTGCTCAATCATACCTTGATCACCTTGAATCTCCTTGAACTCTTTCGTCGACTCCATCATCGGATGACTCCTTTGAACTCCTTCATTGACTTCATCATTGAACGATCCCCCTTGATCTCCTTTGTCAACCTCATTGTTGGACAACCCCTTTGAACCCCTTTGTCAGCTCCATCGTTGGACAACCCCTTTGACCTTTTGGCAAGCATCTTTGTCTGAATACCTCAAACCCCTTGACCCACAGTTAGTTCTTTGAGCCTACACTCATTCCTACCTGGACCAAGCATAACACCCTTCAAGCTCCTTTTTTTTTTTTCTAATTTCATGTAAGCTTACTCTCACAACTTGTGTCCTGTTGCCACAAGCATTTTGCTTCATGCACACCAAGGCAAACACACCTGCTGATATCATCCTCAAGTCAGATCACAAGCACCCATATGAGTGCATATATGTGCATTGTGCAGAATTATGAGGGAATGGACCCAACAAAAACAAGGCACATTTGATAATCATATGTAGAATGATTTATTTGACCAGCAAGTAATGTGACCTGAACCTACACAGCCAGGTCCAGAATCTCAATTACCATTGGCTTGTCATCAAAATTGTCCATTTCATACTCCATGCATATCCAGCCAGGATAGGGATCATAATCTGAAAAATATTTTTCAGTCCATAGGACACCTGAGTATTGGGTCACCCTTGCATCACCAGCCTTGTCTCCTGCACCATTGCAGTGGATGTCATACTTGACCATGTCAATGAGAAAATGGGAAGCAAGTGATATATAAAAAAACTGTCCTATGCCATTGAGGGATGGATGAGAATGTTGGTATATGTGGGACTGGTGGAATGAATTGATCAGTTCAAGCATGATGGTGCCAACCTTGTCCTTGATGCCACCAGCACCAAGCTGGAGAGTTCCATATTTTGGACCAGCAATTTCTGTAGGCACCTCCAATGCATGCAGCTGTATAGTCATCAATGTATCTTGCATGGATGCATCAACAATGGATGCTGTCATGCACAAGCCTAACTTCACATAGCTCAACACCTGTGATGACCCCACAATGTGAACAGCCAAGAGGTATCAAGTTTACATGCAAATCTGAGGTTGGAAGAGGAAAGGCCCAGATGAATGTGTTTCACCTGGTGGAGGCAGCATCCTGGGTGTTGCAAAGGACAAGGTGCATTGACATCAAGATGCTCACAGACATGTGGCTGGCCAGCTATGTCATGGGCATCAAATAGTGTATGTACCAAGTGAATTTCATGAACAAGGCACCTACCTGATAAACCCTCCCTGCCACATAAACAGATGCAGGGAGTAGGAGTTCTGTATGTGTGTGCACATTCATAGTGATGATGTGATGATCATTAAGGTGATTCCATCCATGGACAACAAGGACATGAGGATCACAGTCAATGGAGCAGACAATGAAGTAGATATCTTCAAAGTGGTAAAGTGGATCTAGAGTGATTTCAAATTCTTCCATGACATTCAGCAAATAGATGGAACTAGAAGAACATCAGTCCTCCTGAATCAGACACACTGTTGAGGCTTACACTTTTGTATAGAAATCTGGCTCTGTTTCCTCCTTGAGGACTATGCACATGAAAGGGTGACCTTCTCTGTCAATGAATGAAACACAATGAAGCATTGTGATGTGTCCCAACACTGGTTTGTAAACAATGTTGGGACAGGGGCTGTTGACATTGTCACAGTTCAGATCATAACAATGGATTTCCTCATTGAATGCAATGATCAACAATCAGCCAAAGACCAGACCAAAACCTTTGTGGTTTACCAGGGACTGAATCTCTCTTAGTGTCACACATTTTGCACCTCCACTGCAGTGGCACAAATTCTGAGAGACACAAAAACTGGGAATGAGAACTTGTTCCAGGTCATGTGCATTCTGCCAGATGAATGGACTGGGAGGATGAGGGAAGTCTGCAAAGCAGTGGGTGTTGCACCACACTTCCCTACAGTGGCTAACTTTGTTCAGATATTGAGAGACCTGTAAAAGTACTTGTAGGCAGTTTGGTCACAAAAGTGAAACTAGACTCATACCCTGCATGACTGCATGATGGCTGAGACATCAAGATAGCAAAACATAGAGAGCAAAACTTCTAGCAGGAGCTGACAGAGGGTTTGTTTGGACATTGATTTGGACATTTGGAGTAAACTGCTTGGAAATCTTGTTGTTCACTGTTGGAACATCTGATCAACAAATGAAAACAAAAGTACTGTTCTAACTGGAATCAGTGTGCTTCAGCCATTTAACTGGTGAGAGTGGGAATCATGTGGGCTGGACCCCATGTGGTGCTGCATGGGAGCATCCAAACCAGGCCTGGCCTACAAAGATGGTTGAGTCACACCTGGCTGCTGCTAACTGGAACTTCCCCCTTTTCCACTCTCATAGGCAACCCATGTCACAGAGGTCAGCACAGACACCTTATCCTTGCATACACTTTTACTCTGTCTGAATAGCTCCCTAAATGGCTTCAAGGTAGGCAGGCAGTTGGGGTAGCAGTAAGCCCCCTGACAAAATGAACCACTACCAATCCTGCCCCCCTTTCTGTCCCTACTGTACTGCACTGAGCATGGCCACCCCTATCGCATGGCCCTGATCCCAGGAGAGGGGTATCCTGGCAGATGGCTCATACAGACAGTAAGTACCTCATTTCCCTCCCTCCCTCACTGACTATGAACTATAGCACCATAGTTCACTGGTCTAAATGCCTGCCATACATATGGAGAATACACTGCAAGAAAGCCAAGTCCACATATTTGATACAACAATCACTGAGTGATGACAATGGACAACATGTAAGGGCCAAGTATAAAAAAAATTCCACATCCTTTTCCAAAGCTTTTTAGTGGTCACTGGTGCCAGTATTCAAGGTGTGTGATGTGGTGAGTGAGGCAGTTTGGGAGCATTTGGGTTTATTTGGTCATGGTTTCAAGGAACTTTTCATTATACACATTGGTATTGTCTACTGAAGGAAGATGTACTGTTTGACAATGCTGGATAATAAATGAGGATTGCAAAGAACTGACTATTTCATGAAACTGCATGTGATGGCTTTTTGGAGTCTCTGCAGGGGGCTGGTGGGTGCACCAGGTATCCACACCTTCAAAGAAATGAGATTCTACTGATGTGTGAACCCAGTGCAATCAGTCCTGTCCACTCAGACACTGCACATATTGTGATGTCGTCTAGGACACTATGAGTTAGGAGTACATGTATACAACATTGCACCTACCTTGGAGATCATATGATGAGTTGACATAAACGACCATGCCAGCCATGTGGGATGCCTCGATTACCATGTCCCATGCATCCTCCTCAGAGGTGGAGCTCTGTCCTGGGACACAAACCACTTTCTTGGCATGCAATCACCCAGGGTGCATTGTGAACACCACCACCCATTGATCAATATTTTCCCTGTTCCTGTCTACCCAGACTCCATACAGCCCTGGTGAACCCAATGATCACATTGCCATGAACATCTGTCAAATGATGTCCTCTGCATGGATGAGGCTGTTGGTCCCTGGGTATGGTTGTGGCAACTTCAAGGGGTGGATACTGCCCTTGGCCAAAACCTGCATGGACATAGAGGGCACTGGTGATGTTGTTACTTGAATGCAACAGTGGAACATCCCTTGGTAAATGTCATTACTGAGCATAAAAATAGTATAGACTATGCCAGACAGGCAATGTGATGCATGAACACAAGAAAGTGACACAACTCAAAAACAGACTGGGCTGAATTGGTGACAAAGAATGGGCAAGGGACTGGTCATCAGGTTGTCCATGGGGATGGGGTATGCTTCCATGGAATGAGCCCTGAAACATAGAACATATGGGCCACAAAATCTCAGCAATGTGATCCAATTCAAGTGTTGTAAGAATATGTATATGAGGGATGGATCAGATCAGCTGGCAGGTGGAAGGACACTCACACCATCATCTAGATCATTCCATCCCACAGATATGGTGGATTGACTGTTACCATCATGCCAATGCAGAATATGAATGGAGGTTGAAGAATGGTAAAGTAAAGCATGGCCAGATGGGGGATTGATGTCTTTGAATATGTCTGCTGCATGAAACAGAAAGTCTGCTTCTTGTTGCAACTCCCTATCATTCTCATCATCACGACATTGAGGTAGAGGAATAGAATAAATGGTAATGCTGTACATCCTTAGTCATCAAATTGGGATAAGTTCACATCAACATACCTTTTCCTATCTTGTACATCAACACAGGCAACAGCAAAATATAACCTAGTGTTGTCATAAACATGGACAAGGAAGTGTGACAATGTAAAATGTGCCCATGGCTTGGGGGTTGACAGGGATATGAGCATCATAGTGATATTCCAAACAGAGATGGAATTGTCAGTCACAGAAAGCAGAAAATGATCCAAGATAAATGCAAGCTTGTGCAGTGCAAACATTGAAGCATTGGAAGGGTGTCTTACAGCAGGGATGTATTGTGCAACATCCACTTTGAGTTCCAGAAAATGCACTTCAGCTCTTGATGCCTTGAAAAGGGTCTGTTTGGCATGTTGGGGCAACATGGCCTTGAACTTGGCTTGAGAACAGGGCAATGCCTGGATTGTATGCAGGCAAGTAAACATCATCCACCAAGAGGCATGGTCTTGGGTGAGTGTGAAAAAATGCTTGCATGTCTGATGAAGTTAGATTAGTAGGCAGTTTCTACAAATGAGGATTGTTGCCTTTTGAAGAGCCAATATTTCTTTTATGTTGAGGAAATATATAATGTAGTTGTGCAATTCCACTAGGAGAATGAAGATCTGATGTTCAATGTGGCCCACATCTAGTAGCAGTGGCATTTTGCAAACAAGCTTGTCAGTGAACAATTAGTCATCAAAACATATTTGCTTGTCTCTGAGTTGGCATTTAGTGCCAAGTTGCTGCTTGACTTGCACCACAAGGTGGCAGGCAACAGATCAGTAAAAGGGCAGGCATCTTATTGCAACTAAGCAATAACCAATTGAACTAAGTGAGTCTACAACAGTGTTGTGGCTGCTTATATACATCATGAATGACATACTTGAAGTTCACATCACATGCCCCTTGGTTCCCTTCTGATATTGACCAATGCCTATACTGAGATCTACATATCAGGGTCAAAAGTTTGCACTACACCATCATGTCAAACAGTCATGACCTGTTGCAGAGAAATGGATGACAAGCAGTGATGATAACACCTGCAGGCACCCACATTCCTTCCAGCATCAGCTGGTATCCTTATACAGCAAGATCAAAAATCATCACATTGGGTCATTCCCCCAAAGATGCAATGCATATGAGCCCAGAATAAGGATCATAGTCCAACACTGGACATGTGTTTTGAAGTTTCAAGATACACAGATATTCAATCACCTGGGCTTCTGGCTCATCACCACCATCACCACCACAGCATAAGTCATACTCAATCACTGCAATATTCCCAACACAGCTGGCTTCACTTGGTCTGGAATTGTAAAATGCCCATCCAATGCCATTCAAAGAAGAGTGAACAAGTGGGGTTCAAGAGATCTGGTCAAGTAAACCAAGAAGTTTTAGTTTGATGGTTCTGACCTTGTTTCAAGACCTGCTGCTAAGATGAAGTGTGCCATATGTTGAATGAGAATTGTGTAGGATGGAAGGCTGTGCCATTCTCACTCTGACTGTGATTAGGAAATCATCCATAGATGGATCAAGAATGGTGTCACAAAGGACTGCAAGGTCACATATACCACTCCTGCACATGACACCTTGATGCAAATCTATGAGCAGTGTGGAATGCTCATGCATGTTGGCAAGAGGAAGCATGAATGCCTGGAGGAATGTGAACCAATCTCTGTCAAGAGTGCACTGGGAGTTGGTCAACACAAGGTGGGTTGATGTCAAAATGCACACACATGGCAGGACAGCCAAATCAAGTCGCATCTATGCCACAAACATCAAGTCTTGTGTGCAAAAAAGCAGACAAACAAAGGAGCACACATTTTCTTCTATCTCTGATTCAGGGACAGATGATGGGATAAGGATTTCCATGCATGTATGGATATCCAGAGCAAGTATAAATAAATTGCTCAATGCTGGGAAACCCTGGATGACAATCATGCTGGGACCAAGGTTGATAGAGAGGATGTGAAATTTGCTGGTTTGAAGCAATGCAAGAGGTCAAGAGATACCTCCAACTTCATACTGACATTCAGTAAATAGATGGAACTGGAGTGGCATCAACTTCAGCATGCTCATGTTGAATTTACATTATAGCTTACATGTATGTTGAACTTCCTGACTCTGCAATTTCGGTCAGGACCATGCACACAAATGGCTGACCAGCAATATCAACTGCAGAAATGCAATGAAACCCCATGAGGGATCCAGTCCTTGGTTTGTAAATAATACTGGGGCCAGAGTGGTGACTGGAGGTTTTCAACCTCAGATCATAGCAGCAAACTTCTTCAGGGAAGCTGACAATCAGAAACTGACCAAAAACCAAGCTGACACTGGTGAGTGTATTCTTGATTGGAAGCTTTGTTAGCAGAACACTTTTTGCAGGTTCATCCCCATGCTGCAAATTCTGGGAAACATGATAGCCATGAATGAGTACATCCTCCAAATAACACACAGATTGTGAGATGAATGGACCAGGAGGATGAGGGAAGTCAGCACAGAGATAGATGTTGTACCACACACCCCAATGGTGGGTAGTTTCATTCAAATATCAACAGACCTATGAAACACCAGTGATATCAGTGATCATCTCTCATAACAGGCTAGATTTAAAACAAGAATGAAATATATGGATTTCTTTTCTATGTGGAGCTCAATGCAATATGTACATACCCTGTGTATTCAAATGATGTCTGGGATATCCAGATAGTGGAATATGTCAAGTAACAGTTCTGGGGGAAGCTTATGGAGTCAGGAGCATGTTTTGAACTGGTATAACTGACACTCAACTAGGAGTTCTGCAATGGGCCTGAACCAGATCCTGGATTTTTCAAAACATAGATGGTCTATGGGAATCAAGGGTTTGAAGTATATATATTACAAGGGCAAATCACATGCATTAGCATCTTTCCTTATTTGGAAATTCACTGGCTGTGCATACACCATGGGCATGTTCAGATAACACCTGAGACAAGGATGAAAATGCTTATCTAACATATTATATACTTCTTTGAGATCCTTTTGTACCTGGGCTTACAGATATTTTCACCCAACAGATTGAAGAACAAATTCACCAAAAATTGCCCAATATGTATCATATTAATGTTGCTACACACATTGAAACTATATTTAATGAAAATAGAAAAAAAAAGAATTCTTCATTATGGAGCACCATAATTTTCAAGGTTATAGCTAAGCTATGTTGTACATATAATCCACAACAAATTCAATATTTTATGCAGGGTATGGTGACTTTGCAAATTAAAAACAAAGTTTATATACAGTGAGCTCAAAAACCCTTTCCATACTAACCTCAAATGCAGTGCATGAAGTGCACTGCCCAACACTGTGGGAATTTTGCTTAGCTTTGGTGGAGTCATAAATAGTACATACCCATGGCTACAAAAGTGCCCCCTGGGTCATGTGATTTTGTTCACATGCCATTGAGATATGAATATTTTAAAACCACAACAACATGGAAAGAGTTTTTGAGCTTTTGAATTGAGAACAAGGATCATAGTGAAATCATGGAGAATTTGCTTTTTTTGTTTGTACAAACAAAGATATACATATAAATAATATGTCTGAGTTTAAAATAGTTCACACACTTCTTGATTCCCATCCACATCATGATCAAATCCCTCTTTCTTATTCAACAAAATACCATCCTCTCTTTGCTCAATGCTGGTCACTCTGGTGAAGCTATTGCCAAGCAAACTGGTGTCAGCCCTTCTGCTATATCTAAACTTTGATCCAAGATGTGTTCTACCCTTCCAAAAGATACTAGTGGTCATCCTTTTAAGCTTACTCCTACCAATATTCATCACACTTAGCATCTTATCACCTCTGGTAGAGCTGAAAATGCAATCCAGGTGACCAAAGCTCTCATCAACATCATCAACCGACCTCTCTCTGCCAGTATAGTCCATCTTCATTTGAAGAAATCTGGTATGAAAGCTATGGTCAAGTCCAAATACCTCATCCTTTCAGCTAGACATTGCAAGGCTGGTATGGATTTTGCTATTGTCCACAAAGATTGGACTATAGAGGACTGGAAGAAGGTGATATGGTCAGATGGATGTAAATGGGCTTGGAAAAAGGCAGGTGAAGGGCTTAGTGATAGGCTGGTGCAAGGAACCCTGAAGTTTGGAGGAGGTTCTTTGATGATGTGGGGGTGTATGACTTGGGAAGGGGTTGGATTTGCTATCAAGATTGATGGTAGGATGGATGGAGAACTCTACCTTCAAATTTTGAAGGATGAGCTTCAGCAAACCCTGGAGTATTATGGTCTCAATCCTTCTGACACCATCTTCCAGCAGGACAATGATCCTGAGCACACCTGTAAAAAGGTCAATGAGTGGCTAGAGGAGCAGGATTTTAGGACTATGGTTTGGCCTGCACAGTCTTCCAACCTAAACCCTATTGAACATCTTTGGGGATGGCTCAAAAGGGGGCTTGCAGAGCATGAAAACCCTCCTAATGGAATTCATGAATCATGGGACAGAGTTCAGGAGGAATGGGAAAAGATACCAGTTGAATAGTGTCAGAAGTTGATTGAAAGCATGCCTAGGAGGATTCAGGCAGTGATTAGAGCAAAATGAGGCTATACCAAGTACTAATAATACCCAAGTACCCTTGTGAATACAAAAGCTCAAAAACTCTTTCCATGGTGTTGCAGTATTAAAATATTCATATCTCAATGGCATGTGAACCAAATCACATGACCCAGGGGGCACTTTTGTAGCCATGGGTATGTACTATTTATAACTCCACCAAAGCTAAGCAGAATTCCCACAGTGTTGGGCAATGCACAAAGTGCACTGCATTTGGGGTTAGTATGAAAAGGGTTTTTGAGCCCATTGTATGTAGATATACATATTCCATATATGTATGAGACAATAAAAAAATGAGAAGTTATCCAAAAAATGTACACAATTATGCTAGGCATCAGATTCAAGGTGCTAATTGTAAATTTGAGAGAGGAACATATCAGCACCCCACTCAGCAGCCCACTGAAAGGCTCACTCACCAGACCAATTAGTGGACCATTCAGCAGCTCATGTGCCTGTGCCAGCATAATGATTCTGGATGAATAATTCAAAATCAAGGCCACTGAGCAAGAAATTGGTGCATACCAGTGTAGGGATGGGAACATCAGTTCAGACAAGGAGCATTGTACAAGCTCCACTATTCAGCCCTTAAAACCAATCATTACTGTACCAGTTGCAGGGAAGTCCTGCAACCACTGCCAACTTGATGTCCTTGTTACATGGCTCCCAATGATGCACTAATGAGGAATTGCCAACCTGCTCAGATATCTTTTCTGTCCTAAATGCTGGCTCATAACTCTCAACCACCTTAAATAGAAGAGAAATGGAAGGAGTAAGCCAAGGGAGGTCCAGGCACCTGAGGGACTTGGGCTCACAAGCAGGTGGGCTATCAGTTTCATCACCACTCATCCCTTCAATACCAAGTTGATCAATCATGCTGTCAATAGCATTCCATGTCTGGGGTTCATGAGAGCAATTTTGTGATACAAATTTTCTGTGCCTGGTGAGTGTCTAGAATTTCAAATGTAAGCATGGGGTGTGGAGAAAAAGGCTCAACAAACCCCATTGCAATGAGAGATCCTCATCTCACCTTTCAGACATTTCTCCTCCCATGCATAGGAGGCAGATGCAAGTTATTCTCATTCCTCAACAGTGGAATTCTTGATCTTGGCCCCTCTGTGGTGTGCCTAATGTGTATGGACTAACTTCTTTTTGCAAAGCCAGCAAATAGTGGTGACATTCATGGTGGCTTTGTCATAAGTGATGTCCTTGTATGCCCTGCTAATGAGGTTCTTATGAAAATCAAGTGATAAAATTGCATGGTTTTGCAATTCTAGTGCAATTCAACCAAAGGTTTAGAGCTCCAATCAAGAGCAATGCTCTCCAGCACTGGAGGTGACTCACCATTTTGATTAAAAGCTTTAACAACACAAACAGGAGCTGAAGTAGGCAGCTCTGATTTAGGCCCAGCAAGAGCATTCATGCCTCTAAGATATGCACAGAATACATTCTATCTCATGGTTCAGTAACTGGGAGGGGATCTCAAGCTGTGACTCACATGCAAGCAATTTGTCTTCCCCCATGGCCTAGGTTTCTTCTGTCTAGGCAGTGGTAGTGCTTCATTGCCAGCATATGTTCCTTCATCATGATTTAGATCTCCAGTCCAATGTGAGTTTCCTGCTGTGGGTGGGGCTAGTGTTGGGGTAGGGACCAGCTTTACAGTTGCAATGTGAGCTTCCAAAAGCTCTGCAAGGCATGGAACACAGGTGTTGATAATGCCTTGAACCATTGGCTCCAGTAGCCCTGAGGAAAGATGGTTGGAAACAGCCTTACTAATAGTGTCAGCCAGAGCAGGTGAGACACTGGGTAGTGGCAATGGTCTAGAGGAGGTCAGAGGGTTACTAGGGGGTGTTGAACCCTCCATCAGGACATCACTGCCTGGCAAGATGGTGGGTAGTGGCAAGGGTTTGGAGGAGGTTGGAGGGTTGCTAGGGGATATTGAACCTTCCATTGGGACATCACTGCCTAGGGAGACAGTGGGTAGTAGTGAGGATTTTGAGGAGGTTGGAGGGTTGCTAGGAGGTGTCAAACTCTCCATTTTGGCATCACTGCCTGGAGAAACAGTGGGTAATGGTGAGGGTCTGGGGGAGGTTGAAGAGTTGCTATGGGGTGTTGAACTTTCTATCAGGATATCACTGCTCTGAGAGACAGTGAATAATGGCAAAGGTCTGGAGGAGATTAGAGAGTTACTAGGTGATGTTGAGCCTTTGTCCATCATGGTGATGACATTTGGACCAAGACCAGGAAGAGGGGATTGTAGAGGACTTGCAGGATGACAGGGTACACCCTCATCCATAGAGGGTGGAGTGAAGGGGAGGTTTGACTGTGTATGTACAAGAGGAAGATGTAGAGGGCTGGTAGGACAACAAGAATCATTCATAGTGAGTGAGAATTGTGTGGTGGTGACATTGAGGCCAGCATCAGAGTAAGGGGGTTGCATGGAGGTATCCATAGAGGAAGAGAGAAGACCATCAGGTATTGTGGGGGGTTGCCTGCTGATACATGGGTGAGGGGAGCATGAACAACATTGCATCAACCAAGTGGAATCACTTGACTGTCAGTGCTCTCGCAGGGACATTGATTGAGTGTTGTGAACTCTATGGCCATGTAAATCATCTGAATGACAGGTCCAGCCTCTAGATGATTGACATGAGAGTGCACTTGTATACTGTTTGTTGGTGTCATCATCTGTGTCTTGGAAGCTACTTGGAGATGAAGGTGGTGGAACCTTCAAAGAAGTGAGGACATGGATTGAAACAACTAAAATCATTTACTTTGGCTGAGTGCAGGTTTGGGGAAGTCTGGTCACTTGAACTTTCTTCACCACAGCTCACCTTCAACAAGAAAGAAAGATGAGAATCAGATGATTATAATGACAGAAACTATGTACTTGGGTTGAATAGGAACTACATAGGGAAATTGCTCAAATTTGGTTCACTACTGCCATGGAGCCTGAAGCAACAAGACCTGGAGGGGGTGTATAGAGCATATGGGTAGGGATCTGCATGGGTATTAGGTACCTGCAGTGGGTCATGGGTATGGGTATCCATGGGTACAGGTACTGTATGGGTTGGACCTTGATGCCCTGTGAACCTGTGACCCATGGGTACATTACCCATGCCTAATTTACAAACTCCATGGCCCATGACAGGAACTCTGTTCGAGTAGTAAAACCTAATAATAACCTGTGCACAAAATTCCATCATCATAAAATGCATTCAAAAAGGATATCACACCCCACAGAAAAGGCTCAGGCACTGGCACAAGCTGCTATTGCCATCCTACCTCCCAAGCCCATTGCACCAAGAGGCAAAGAATCAAAGAAAATACCTAAGACTGGCAGGAAGGTTCATGCTGAGGAACTTCACACTAGTGATGTTGATGAGACTGCAAGTAATTCAGAAGTATCAAATCCATTGGCAGGAAGAAAGCATGCTCAAGTTGATTCAGACATTGAGGAGGTGGTGATGAAGACCTCTGAAAGGCATCCTGTTGAAGGAAGGAAGGTACTAGCCAAGTGCCCAAGAGCAAAGATGCAGGGTGCACCTTGTGATGGAGGCAAAGATGAGGAAACCTCTGATGCAGAGCTTGGTATGTCCCTGGGACATTTACATGAATATTGGCTTAGACCCCTGGGCTAGAACATATGATTTCAGAATGAAATGCACCAATTTACACATTTTTTAAACCCATTCCTAATATTGAGTATGTCGACAAGCAACACTGTCATGTTTTTGGCTGCTTGGCAAAGTGCTGTAGGCATAAAGTGCACCAGTATCTTGATACAGGTGACAAGGCATTGACAGGGAACATGTGTAAGCATGTGAAGTTGTGCTGGGGGGAAGATATTTTGAAAACAATTTCTGAGGCCAAGAACCTTGAAGCAGCATGCAATGGTGTCAAAGTATATACTGCCAATGGATCAGTTGTGGTTGCATTTCAATGCAAGGGAAATGGAAAGGTTTCTTACTCACATAGGCAACACACCCACACTGAGCCAAAGTATGTCACTGTTACCTTCAAAATATATTCAAGATCATTAATAGCCTGGTCTTCAAGAGCAGAGATCATGTGATGGGTTGTGGAGAGTCTGCAGCCATTCAAGATCATCCAGGACAGGGGATTTCAATGTTTGATGAAGACTGGGTGACCAGATTATTACATGCCTCACCCAACAACAGTATCACATGATGTTCAGCTTGTATTTGCCAATGTGCATAAGTGGATTGCTAAAATGCTTTGTGTCAGTCCATTTTTTCTTTGGATAACTGAGACTGAATCACATGTACCAGGAATATGATGGCAAGTTGAGTTTTGCAACTGACACATGGACCTCTCCAAACCACAAGGCATTTGTGGTGGTTACTGCCCATCTGGCACATGAGGGTAAGCTGCTTACACTGGTCCTTGATGCTGTTGAGGTTGCAAAGGTGTGTTGCAAACTTACTTTGTGGAGCATGTCATTGAGCCAAATGCAGTCACATAGCAGCACAAATCTTGCAAGAGTGTTTGCAAATATCCTAGAAGCATACAATGTATCAGATAAGGTGTGTAGCAGGCAGATAAAGATGTTACACACCTGATATCATCTAGAAGATATTGAGTATCACTGCTGACAATGTGACATTGAATAATACCATGATGGATGAATTGGTTGACAGCTTTGCACACTTTGGAGGAGAGGCAGCAAGAATGTGCTGCTTTCTCCATGTTATTAATTTGATTGCAAAGACACTGATAAAAATGTTCGACTTACCAAAGGGAAAGGGAGGTGTAGAGAGTGTGGATAACAAGATGAGAAAGCTTGCCAAAACTGATGAGCTTGAGGACTTTGAGACAAGAGTAGAAAATGGTGAGATGAAAGACAAATGAGACAATATTGAAGGATGGGTTGACAAGATGGAATTGTTGATAGTGGACAAGTGAGCCAGCCTGGAACAGCATTTAAAACTGTTGTGTCTGATACTTGTGAAGGTGAGTTCATGGTGATACCAGCTAGAGTTCAGACATACCTTGAATTCATGTGACTGCAGATCCACAAGCTGTCATACAAAATCATACACTCAACTACAATACTCCTGCCTGCTTGGACATCAACTCTGGATGAGCTAGATATCACATTCAAGAACCTTTCACATGATGTTTCAACCTGCTGGAATTTGACCTTTGATATGTTGGAGTGTGCAATATGATACCAGGCTGGAATAGATGCAATCACAGACAAAAACAAGTTGGGACTGAGCAACTATGGGCTCAGTGAGCATGAATGGGACTTACTAGAACAGTTGTGCAAGGTCCTGAAGGTGCATGGTGCTGGAGTGATGAGCACACTGATAACATGCTGATGTCATGTGGTCCAGATTCTGAAGGATGCAACACTCTTCTTTGCCTGCTCCACACCCAACCTCACCATGGTCATCCCAGCCATGGATTTCATTGATGAGATGTTTAGTACAGGCTTACTGAAGATGAAGGAACTCAATCCAGCAATCCATGCTGCTATTGAGCTTGCAAAAAGACCCTCAACATGTATTACTCACTCATGGACTCATCTGACTGGTATCACCTGGCTATGGGTATGTTGTAAATAAATTTGTTGTGTGCTATACTAACCCTTACAGTCCTTCATCCCCAGCACAAGCTTGAATATTTCAAAGAGGCCAGTTGGTCTGCTGAATGGATTGCAACCACAAAGCAGCTCATACATGACACCTACAATAATTCATACTCATCTCACCATACTGTTCCATCAATGGATGAAGATGCAAAAGCAGTTGAGGTGAATAAAGAAGACACAGTAAGCATGACCATAACATTATATGTACACTAACTTTACTCTGTAGTCTGTCCAGTGAAAAACATCAGATAACATGTTTGACAACCTCCCCTCACTTGCTAAATCCAAACCAAAGCAGCCTTGTGACAAATTAGATACTTACCTTGCTGCTGACATTGTAAATGTGATGGATGCACTAACCTGGTGGACCAAGCATCATCAAATGTATCCCCTACTGTCTCATATGGCAGTTGATTATCTCTTGATTCCAGGTAAGTTACTGTTACACTTGCCCCAGGTAGGAACAAGTGTAGACCTAATGATAATCACCTAGGTCAAGGACAGGGGCTGAGGATAACGTTCTGACATAAGTCAGGGACTCTGGAGATTAAAGGCAAGGGTTCTGGTGGACAAAGGTATGTGGTTACATCAGATGATGTCAAGGATCTCCCAGAAGGATTGCAGAGGTTCTGGGTGGTTAAGGATAGAGGATGATGATGAGGAGGCACTAAGGTCAAACTTAGGGATGAGCTCAGAGGAGGACTAGGGAGGTGAAGGCAAAAAACTAAGGTAGGAATTGTTTAAGACATTACTGTACAAGAGTGGCCAGTATTTATACTAGGTAGTGCTAGTCATACTGAGTCACTACGAGTCAACGAATAGCCATAAGGCTGCAGACACTAAGTATATCGCTGTGCAAGACTGTGCAGAGGTGCTGCAATCAAGGGCTATGTGTGATGATGACAAATAAGGGGAATAAATAGTGCAAGTGGAAACACATAGGGGATCTCATCAGGGATCTCTAAGTAAAAATAGGTAGTAAGCATAAATAGACATGGTGAAGTCTAGAATGTGAAGGGAAATGAATGTCACTGTGTCACATAGCAAGAGAATCAAAAGAAGATTGAAACAAGTTATTATGTAACAAAGAAAGAAAAGATAGGGGGATATCACCGATCGTAACAGTTACTGCTTTATTCTAACACATATTTTATATTGATATAAATGTAGCTACTTCAGTTGATGTCAAGTGTTTATTCAGCTGTGGCCAGATCCTTCTATTGCATGTCTGCAATAGGCTATCAATTCAAACCATCCATACACTTCTGTGCCTCGGATTGTGGAGCTGATTGGGTCTTGTGAAGGATGTGGACATCAAGCAGGTTGCACTGATGGATGATGTTGAAGGAAAAATTGAGGTTGAGCTACTGGTCAGGTGGGATTTAATTGACATTGACTAGATACATTGCTACATGGTTTCATATGATTGATGATATATATCCTTGGGTATACCTGTTATGGGTATTGACCTGTGTACCTGTGTGTGGTACCTGTCAACATCAAGACCCATGAGTTGATGGGTATGGGTATGGTGCAGGTACAAGTATGGGTTGACACTGTGGTACCCATGGGTTTACCCATGCTGATCTCTACATATGGGACAGAGTGTTCTAAAGCTGCCTGTACTCTTGCTTGTATATCTTGCTGATGTTGCAGCACCAAGGGCATCTGTGCCACATGTCTAGCAAAGTCCTCCATCTAATGCTATATGAATGGTGTAGGTTGACAAAACATGGACTATTCACCATTCTAGAAATCTTTCCAATGGTCTCCATTGCAGAGGAAGCAGAAAAGAACAGATCTGACCTGTTAAAATCAAGAGGCATAATTGCAGGATGTAGCAATGATGTGAGAGCTACACACAGGTTAATATATGATGCCTTCAAGATCATGACATTCAACAATCAAATCATTGGTGCCTTATGGACAGATCAGTAACTGTGAGTTTTGCAAGGATAGAATAGCAACTCACTCAGTCACCAAGGGGTTTCATTGCTGCTCAATTGTCCATGCATGCTCTTTGTCTCGTTCAGGAGTTCCTAAATGAATACAGATGAATACAGTAGCTAGCATTATTCATTACTCTAAGTTACAAAAGGTAGTGTATTGAGTGGCATAAACCTAGATGGAGTGCCTTAGCAAGAGAGAAGAGAAAAAGAAAGTGTGGGAAATTTCAGGTCATAAATAGTGTCTAGCAATTTCAGACACATGATGTCCTCCTTTGAGAACTCTAGAGTTCAGAGTTGCCTGGCAGAGTGGCAAACACTACATAGGCAGCCACTTCATTTAATTTCTTCTTTCCCTTCCCTATATCATCCCATCCACATTCAAGCTATGCTAGTACTGAGTAATGTAGAATCATAATAGTATGACTGTCATAGTAGTAATAGACATGTCTCATGACAATGCCAGCACCAACATCAATGCCAAATCTTGTAGAACAAGTCATTTTGAGATTAACAATAGATACAATGTGCCCCTGCTATAATTCCTGTGCATTCTTATTTGATAGTGCAGATCATGTAGTACTCATTTATGATCTAGATTCATAATCATCTCTGAAGTCCACATTGCTTATATTCAGAACTACAATGGCATTTGCCTTTTTTGGGAATAAACCTAAATGTGAAGGGATAAAGGAATAAGAACCTCTGGTGGGAACACTCACCAGGTGTTGATGCAATGATAGTAGCAATCAAGTAGCAATAGTACTATTGAGTACAAGTAGAACTGATAGAGTGATAAACAATGTGTGAATTGCTTAAGGGAAAGAGGTATGCTGTAAGGTGACCTTTATATACATGCCGGAGTATCTACTTATGGATAAGTTGTAGAATGTACTACTGTATTCTACAATGTTCCTCAGCATTCTGTCTGACAGTATCAATAAGTGTTATGAAGGTAATTTCAAATATCAATAAGCACATGATTGATATTTGAAATATGATTGTAAATCATTTCCAATCTGTCAGTCTTATCTGATGAATACACTAAGTATTTCAAATTGGATAGTGTAAGTGTGAGTAAAGATCTAGACCATAGATAATGTTTCTAGACTTCTCTTCTTAGATCTATGTGATCAAGACTGTGAATCACACTTGTGAGTCATGCTCTACTAGTGTAGGTCACACTACTAGAATATGAATTATATTCATATTCTCAACAGATATATAGGGTGAATTGCATGGACCCATCAAGTCTGCATGCACACTGATAAGCAGCAGCATTGATGAAGAACACATGCAGAGCAGGAGGTGGCAAGTTGGAAGACAGAGGTGGTGGAGTCGGAGGGGACTCTACCAGAGTCAAAGGAGTTGAAGACTCAATTGGATGGTCAGAGGGTGGTACCAGGGCTGTTGACATTCATTCTGTAGTCATTTGGATGCTGATATGGCCCAATACCCAGTCAAGTGACAGATTGTAGCAGGTGAGCCAGATATGTCCTAGAACAAGTACACAAGAGGAATCAATGGAGTGACATTGCCAGATGGAAAATGAGGTTTTAGCTGAGTGGTCTGGGTGATCAACATGTTCAAAAAGCCATCAAGTAGTTAGAGTGTTAATGGAGGAATCTTGGAGGTAGGCAGGGAATGTTTATTGACATATGAGGCATCTATGAAACAATGTGTTGAACTGGAATTCACTAAAGCTAGTACAGGAGGTAAGGCATGATTGGAGAGGAGAACAGAAGGCATGAGGGTGTTGGGATCAGAGAGAGCAGATGCATTGAGACAGATCTCTGTAGGTGCATGAGCAGAGTCAACACAGTCTCTAGTTCACATGGAGGTCTGGAGACTGCAGGCTAATTTTTTGGCTCCTCAGACTCAGCAGGAGTGGAGGTCTGGGTGATCATCACTGCTCTTGCCTTTGCCTTAGAGGCCCTTGAGTTCAACTTAGGGCATTCCTTCATGCTGTGACCAGGCTGGCCACAGAACAAGCAAAGGTTGTTCTTGAAACAGTGTTGGTGCTCCTCTTCCATGTGTTACAATTCACTTCTATTTATGATAAACCAGCCCAACCCAGTATCTTTTCCTTCTTTAGAGTGCTCTAGAACATACAATGTGTTCATCGCACACCATTCATTTCCATTCTCTATTCTTGTTATCTTTGCTTCTGTTTCTCATGGAAGGTTCTATCTTTGTTTGCTTAGTAATGAACCTTCCATAACCTTCCATTAGTTTCCATTCTTCACAGTACTTAAGCCATTGTTATACTCAATGTATCTCCAGCTTAGTCCTGCTCAATCTTGCCTTGATTTCTTGACATCCTCTGAACCTCTTCATCAACTTCATCATTGGATGATCTCTTTGAATCTCTCTGAACTCCTTTGTTGACTCCATCGTTGGACAACTCCTCTGAACCTCATCAACCTCTATCACCAACTGAACCCTTGACTCTCCAGCAAGCCCCTTTGCCCATATATCTCTGAACCCTTGACTTCATTACTAGTTCTTTGAGCCTACACTCATTCCTACCCGGACCAAGTGTAACAAAAGGACCAAGCTACCCTTTCAGGCTACCATCATTGTAGTTCCCACCATTTCCTCCCCTTGAACACCCAGAGCCCTTGAAAGGGCACTATGACACTCTTATCGAGTCCCCTCAGAATCCCCCCCCTCCACTGAACACTCCAATGAGGATTTCAACATCCCTCTTGACTCTCTTGAAAAGACCTTTATCCCAACCCCAGATATCCCTCTCAGGGAAACTATGCCACCTCTCCTCACCCCCACTGTAACTAGACCTCTCCTCCCTCCCCAACCCCTCTCTGCTCCCACCCCCCCTTGACAGTTCATTCCCTCACGCCCACTTCCCCCCTTCCTTCCCCCACAACCACTCCACTCCACCATGACATTGAAATCAGTTGAACTCCGCATTGGTACCCCTGAATACTTTGATGGCAACTATGCAAAAGCTACAATCTGGTTGGACTCTGTCTGAACCTACCTCCTTGTCAGTGAAGAAGTCTACACCACTGATGCTAAAAAGATTGCCTTCACCCTTTCATAAATGATCAAGGGAGCTGCCATTACTTGGGCCTCCTCTTTTTGAAAAACCACTCTCAACACCAACAAGGGCTTTGGGACCTATGAGGACTTTATAAAGGAGTTCAACACCACCTTCGAACACAGGGACACCACTGCCCTCTCCATCACCTGGCTCTCCACTACCAAGATGGAAGGAAAACCCTCCCTCCCTGACCTCATTAAGTACATCTCTGAATTCCAGAACCACATCCAGATCAGCAGAATCACTGACCAAAACATCCTCATCAGATACTTCTCCACCGGCATCCATGTCAAACTCATGTGCCACATCATGTCTATGGACACCATCCCTACCAAAATCAACGAGTGGTATGCCAAAGCCACCCACTTCCTCACCCAATGGGGAAGGGCTGATGACATGGCAAAACAAGGCAAGACAAACCTCCCCTACCATTTGTTCTCCTCCTCCTCTTCCTCCCATCCCCAGAGAGACCCTGATGCCATGGATGTTGACACAATTAAGGTATCTAAAATGACCCCAGAAGAACGAAAGTGTTGTATCACCAAAGGACTTTGTTTCCACTGCCACAAACCAGGACATCTCTCAAGTGATTGCCCCCACTTCCCTTCTCAGCTGAAGAAAGCTGGAGAAAGGAAGGTTAGAAAGGTCGAAGAAGTCCCAAGACTAGTAGAAGTTGAGGACAATGATGAAGAAGAAACCATGGCCAGGATCTCCTTTGTGTCACCAAATGAGGATTTTTAGAACAGAGACCTTCCCCAATGCAAGGCTCTCCCTCTTTTATGTGTGCTCCTGTACTTGTTACACTTGGTCCGGGTAGAAACAAGCATAGACCTAACAATAATTGCCTAGGTCAAGGACAGGGGTCTGGGATAATGTACTGACATAAGTCAGGGACTTTCAGAAATGAAGATCAAGGATTCTGGTGGACAGAAGTTGATGATTATGTCAGATGATGTCAGGAATCTCCCAGAAGGATCGCAGAGGTTCTGGGTGGCTAGGGAGTGAGGATGATAATGAGGAGGCACTAAGGCCAATCTTAGGGATAAACTTGGAAGAGGACTGAGGGTATGAAGGCAAAAACCTAAGGTAGGAATTGCTTGGCTTTTACTGTACATGTTTGGCCAGTATTTATACTAAGTAGTGCTAGTCATACTAAGTTACTATGAGTCATTGGATAGCCATAAGGCTGTGGATACTAAGTAT